>SRMA01023891.1:0-34004 GCA_007224835.1 Danionella cerebrum | reverse complement strand
TCCTTTCTTCCTGTCTCCCTGATCACTTCTGCTGTAGTTTCCCAGTCATCTGGAAGCTCTTCCTGACCACCCCAAGCCTGTCTCAGCTTCTGTCTAAATTCCTCACAATCTTCTTCCTTTTTCAACTTCCACCACTTGGTCTTCTTTTCAATCTTTCATCTTCTCTTCTTCCTGACCACCAGAAACATCCTACACAACACCATCCGATGCTGTCTGGCTACACTCTCTCCTACCACTACTTTACAGTCTCTGACCTCTCTCAGATTGGCTCGTCTACAAAGGATGTAGTCTACCTGCGTACTCTTACCTCCACTCTTGTAGGTAACTCTATATTCCTCCCTCTTCTGGAAATAAGTATTAACTACAGCCATTTCCATCCTCTTGGCAAAGTCCACCACCATCTGTCCTTCTAGTTTCCTTTCCTTAACACCGAACCTGCCCATCACCTCCTCATCACCTCTGTTGCCCTCGCCAACATGCCCATTGAAATCTGCTCCCACTACTACTCTCTCTCCTCTGGGAACACTCTCAATCACCTCATCCAGCTCACTCCAAAATCTCTCCTTCTCTTCCAACTTACAGCCTACTTGTGGAGCATAACCACTCACTACATCCAACATCACCCCTTCAATTTCTAACTTCAAACTGATCACCCTGTCTGACACTCTTTTCACCTCTAAAACATTCCTCACAAACTCCTCATTCAGGATCACTCCTACCCCATTTCTCTTCCTATCCACACCATAGTAAAACAGTTTGTATCCCCCTCCAATACTACTCGCTTTGCTACCCTTCCACCTGGTCTCCTGCACGCACAGAATATCTACCTTCCTTCTCTCCATCATGTCCGCCAGCTCCCTACCCTTCCCTGTCATTGTACCAACGTTAAGAGTCCCTATTCTCAGATCTATACTCCTGCCTTTCCTCTTCTCTTTCTGTCGACGAATCCTTCTCCCTCCTCTCCTTCTTCGACAAACAGTAGTCCAATTTCCACCGGCACCCTGTAAGTCAACAGCACCGGAGGCGGTCGTTGTTAACCCGGGCCTCGACCGATCCGGTATGAAAATCGATTTGGTGACTCGCATATTTGGTTTTTGGCATATTTTACGCCGGATGCCCTTCCTGACGCAACCCTCTCTATTTATCCGGGCTTGGGACCGGCACAGAAGTCACTGGCTTGCAACCCCTGTGGCTAGATTCATTACAAGTTTAACTAAAAGACAAAATAAAAATGTAAGTGAATGATCAGACTGCACTGATTTAACTACCCGGGGAGTTAAGTTTATTCCAAAAATCTGAATTTCCTGTACGATGCTCTCAAAGAAAATCTGAATTGTCCCACTCCTCAAGTGGTTTTCCAAATCTGAATTAGGAAAGCGGAAGACACCAGGGCCAATTGATGAGATCAATTATTGAGTAAGCATGAGCACGATGGGGTATTTCCTCCCTCAGCCACACAGTGGGGATCAGAGGGGCGAACAGCTGTGGCTTCCCCACCGGCCGAGCAGCACTGCAGCACACTTGCTTCATTAAGTCTGTCTTTCCCCTGAGACAGCCTTGATCTACCACTAACCTGTCCACCTGACCCCAAAGACAAACTGGCCCACCTTGAAAACCACGGCGCCAAATAATGACATCAGCCGATGATCTACAATCCATACACACTTCCACGCCTTCCACACTCACTGTCTACAGAACCCTGTTCGTAATGACGCCTTCTGTGTGTTTCCCAATCTAAACAAAGACTGACTTTCTCTCCAGACGTACTTCTCTGGCGCAAACCACATGTTGAGTAACATTCCAAACCAAGGCTTCCTAAATGAATGCTCTCACACACAGGTTGTCGATGCTGTGACACACCGAGCTTGTGAACATGCTGTTTTGCAAACCGGTGTGACCTTTGGCTATACTACAATCTTCTGTGTGTGCATCTTTGTGGTGTGTCAGAGTGAATTCTGTCAAAGAAATTCTAAGTTGGTTCAGTTTCACAACTGTAAACATACACAACGTACCACAATATCATTCTATTATAAACAAAAGTTGATGAAAATCCTTTTGAAAATTTATATAACTTTCAACTTATCAAAGACACTTTACAATTTTCAGAGCATTATTCGTTAACTCCACATTCACACTCTGGTGGTGATAAGCTACCTTGGTAGACTTCAGCTGCCCTGAGGCCGTCTGACAGAACGTGGCTGCCCTTTAACGCCTACAGCCTGCTGCCCATTAATAAATTAACCCCGCCAGTCACACACATCCATACAGGGCAATGCAGGTGAAGTGGTCAATGCCACAACAGCAGAATGAAGCTGGTGGGGATTCAACCGCCAACCCTTCAGTCATAGGACAACCAATTCCACCACTAGGCCACTTGCCGCCCACTGATTCCTAAACTAAATTTGACTAAATCCCATTTAAAACATCGCTCAATTCAACCACAAAGAAAAGAAACAACATGGACTTTAAGCAGAAACCGTTTACAGCCTGTGTACAGCCTGACAACAGTCTATGGTGGTTTATGGAGATTTTTTTATTGATTGATGTATTTTGACATTTTAGTGTTAATAATTATTTAGGAATTCTTCATTTTATCGAATATCTGACATCAGGTCATCCCTATAGTAGGAGACATCTCATTTATGTGTAATAAATGTGCAAATATAAGCAACTAGGAATCTACTCAAGTGCTGTAGATACACAGCGAAATTCATAGTGTTAAATCAGAACTAATCGACCACATGAAACATATTGTTTTAAATGGATGAATATTCGAATAAACCAAAAATTACAGATAGGAATAACAAAAAGCACTGAATCAATAAATGGTAACAACAAAGTAGTAGATACTCTCTTAACATTTAAAAAAAATCTCCTAATTAGCTTGATTTGAATTGCTTTTTTCTGTTCTGGGGTCAGGAAAATATCTACAGCTGTCCCAGGACACTGGCTATTTTTACATCAGCTTTCAAACCACAAAATACCATCGGAACCCTGTGACACCGAAGTAATGGTTAGGTTAGAAGTAAAGGTTCTAAACATGTTATTTCTTAAAGTTCAATTAACACAATGTGTCGACAAAATCTGCTACCTTCAAGATGATTTTTAGTATTTTATTTAATCAACAATAGATCTTTTTCACACTACAGCTTCTAATGCTTTCACTCTTTTACCAATGATTTCTTGTACACGAGGACATCTAAAGACATTTAATACTGATGAGTTGGTAATCTGTTATCACTGACAACTGATAAAGGCAAATCCAAACCATAATGAGCCTCCGACACTCATTTAATTGCACAGTTGAACCTCCCGTGTAATACTCTTGAGCGCCAATCCCACAGGGATGTACTTTTCTTCGTTCTCCATAGAATAGAGTCAGTGGCTTCCATTCTAGGACAATGGCAAGTCATTAAAACAACATTAGCACTGCTTCTGTCTCCTCAGCTCTCAAAAGCTCGCAGGCGAAGAGCTAGAGATGTGTGACCACATGGCCTAAAATCTGCCAAAAAGTGATTGCAGACACTGACACTACCATTATGTTGCAAGTGGGGCATTAGGTACAAAAGAAGGAAAGAGACTGTAATTGAATTTATCTTGCAGGCACATCTACATGCAGAAAACTGTGGCAAATGAAAGAGGAAACACACAAAGGAATATGAAACAACAAATGTATTTCCACGATTTCCTCACCCTCAACAGCTCTCTTTCTTTCATTATTCAACCAGTGAACCTCCAGTAGCATTACAACAGAATTCCTCAAATCACCCAAAGGTTTTGTTTTTACACGTTTACAATAAGTACCTATTTTTATGTTTCAAATATTCTAAACCATTCACTCCTAGCACTGAATTTAAATCAAAAGAGAGTAGGGAAACACAAGCACTGACGCATTACCCAAACTCTCACTTCTTTGTAATTGACACCTTGAAAGACAGAGATCTGTTCGCACTCAGAAGCATAGTGTGAGCAGTCTTATTTTTAGCATGAATGCACATTTGACAATCTGCCAAATCCATTCTTACCATTCTTCTCCATTAATCTACATTTAGAGCATTTAAAAATAGTAATAAACATACTTACAACATTTATGTTGTTTAATAAGTATGACTGGCTTGTTTATACAGCTTTTGTTACTTTGCCAACAACCAAATAAAAGCTTAGCTGTTAGTGCAAAACATGTTATTCAGTAAAAATATTTAGTTTTCGAAGGTTTTTGTATTTGCACACACAAATACAATTGACATTCTTTGGCAATGCATTTTCCTTGCATCCAGCATGTCTATTGTGCATGGAGCTTTTAGCAGATTCAGTTTGTGTCAGCAGTGACACACTGTGATTTTCATATGAACCAACCATTTCTAAAGGTTTTGTGCTCCTGTTCCTTTTAAAAGGTTTTTTTTTTTGTTGTATAGATATTGCAAGTTTTAAATCTGAAAGTGGGTGAAGTTTTTCACTATGGACTCAATATGGTTTCTCTTAAGCAGTCAACTTTTCAGTCATGCTGACAAATCTTCTGTTAATGAAGATGAAAAACTGAAAAATGAATATGTGTTATTCCAAACATTGGCTCACTCCTTGTTACCCACTCTTGTTTTCAGAATAGCTGTATGACCTGGAACAGAACATCTTCTTGTGATCTTCATAATCTTTATTTTATGAAATTCCAGCTTTGCTTCACTGATGGCATTAGCGTTACCGTTACTAACTGTAACTTGGATCACTTCGTCACTGGCTCCAATTAAAACCACAGCTCTCATATGCCAAAGAAACCATAATGTAACTTCTTTCTGTACTCTAAATAGAAGTTTAATTTTAAAAGGTTCAGATATTTAAACTAGTACATTTTCAGCAACTTTTATTCTAGATGTTTTATTATTTTATTCAGGCTTTGTATTCTACAAGCTCTGCAATATTCCAGTAAAACAAAATGATAAGCCATACAGACCCATCTGGATGGTCTGCCAACATTTGTTCCATGAAGTACCTCACACCTGTGACAATGCTGGACAGCCTTATCGTCTCCTGTCACTGACTCATCCTATTTGCATAATAGGACTGCTTTGTTTAATCACACTGTGGCACCTTGAAGTCTGTAATCAGTGACATGAGTCCAAGTATCTCTTCTGAGAACAACGTGGTTGCTTGGTTTACCCCCCCCCCCAATGTTGACAGACATATCCATGAATACGACGTGTCAGTGAAAGATAGTAACGTGAATAGTAAGTTATTAGTATCTTTGCTGTTTCACTCTTTGACTCACAGCGTAAAGCCACTGTCCATGGTCCTGCATTTCAACCTTTTTCAATAAAGATGAAGCAATGTATTTTCAAGCTAAAAACAATTGGGCAGCCAGATGGAATTGTGGTTAATTCTCAATTTTTCAGCATGCGTTCTTTATACTGGTGGGTTTAGAAGCTACATTAACCTCAAAAATGTTTCAAATGTGTTTGCAGTAATTTTGTCTATTTCCGGAGTATACAGTTTAGCACTAACCTATTGATATGGTATGGTGTGAAAGACACCATTTTTATCATTACACTTGAATTAAGGACCCCTTCAGCTCAAAAAAAACCCTCTTTGTACCGCTCAAATGACACCTCTTTTTTGTGAATTGTGTGCTTTTTGTATATTTTAAAAGTCTTAATTTTCACATCGAAATAAATGGGAGACAGTATTTTAAAAAAGACAACCATTTATAAACTGCACGTCACTCTCCAGCAGGGGCATTGCATGGGGGAGGATGGTGTTGTAATACACACACTTTTCTTAGTTGTGGGTCATGTACGTTTCCATGAGTTTTCACTCCAAGGCCAACATGTGCATTTCGAGTTCATGAGATAGTAAGTCTATGTTGAAGTGTGATCACATGATCAGAAGACCAGTGGCACAGACTTAAAGTAATAATAATAATAATAATAATAATAATAATAATAATCCGTTCAATTTATAAAGTGCTTTTCCAGATTTCCAGATGCTCAAAGACACTTTACAATTTTCAGAGCATTATTTATTCACATCACATTCACACTCTGGTGGTGATAAGCTACCTTGGTAGCTCTCAGCTGCCTTTGGGCAGTGTGACAGAATGTGGCTCCCATTTTGCGCCTAAGGCCTCCTGCCCACCAAACACACCCCACCAGTCACATACATCCACACAAATCAATGCAAGTGATGTGGCACAACGGCAGAATGGACCAGGCAGGGATCATACTGCCAACCTTCTGGTTATAGGATGATCAACTCCCCCACTATGCCACTTGCCACCTATTAAGTGCTTTTAAAAACAGTAGAACTGACTTTAATAGGCAGTCTTTAATATTTTAACACCTAGAAATGTTTTTTTTTTGGTAAATTGCCTTGGAGACTGCCTTTCTCCATCTTTAATTTTACCTTACATCCAGGAAAAATCTCATATTGGGATAACTGGTGGAACCATGGTGGGTTCTGTTTGGCAGTGAGTCACAGATACATAATTCAAGAAATCTTCATATCTCTAATTTTTTTGATCACCTACTACAAGTTTCAAAATGTAATATAGGGCGGGAGACGTCTTCGCGTCTGCCATACTTGTAGCGTGAAGCAATTTTTTGCCATAGTAAACAGAATGACTCCTACCGATAGAAACTAAAAATAAATGCCTTTTAGGGTTTTGATATTCTATTTAATTATTGACATTTATTAGGTAAATATTGGACTCTGAAACAATACAATTCCAATTTTAACTCCTAGGGGAAACAAAAAAAAAAAAACTAAATGGCTGATGTGCCTTGATTCAACTGGTCATGACGACACCTCCTCCCGCCCTATAGAGTGGTAAGAGTGACATCGCGTCCATCATATTGCCCACCGTTGCCATGGTTACACATTAATCAGAGCAACTCCTACGGATATATACAACAACTAACTGAATTATTGAAAACAAAATGGCTGTTGCCCCGATGTGACGACACCTCCTCTCACTGTATTAGTCTGTGTTGTCCCATCAGGTGCAGCAGCCATTTTGTTTGTGTTCTTAATTTCCACCAGGAGCCACACTTGAATTGTGTGTGTGTATATATATATATATATATATATATATATATATATATATATATATATACAGCAGCCACAAATACCCAAAAACTAAAGTTAAAAAATAATATGAGTTGATGTGTGTCATTTTTATGACAACTAACCAGTTTATGTATTTTAATACGTGTTGACAACACCGACAGTGTGTTTAGGGGGTATAGGGCGTGTTTTACCTTGAAGTCAAAAGGATATGGCCATTCTATAACCTTCTTGGCATACTTCCTAACGATGTTGTCTTCTCCAAAGATGAAGAGTGACCTGTTGACGGTGAAGCAGTTCTGTCGGACCGGGATGGGGTTGTATAGGGCCATAGTTCGGGCTCGCTGGGCTTTGGTTTGTTTGAAGGCTGGAGAGATTCCACCTGTGGATACCGCCGGAGCATCCCGGTTCCGACTGCGCTCCGAGCCCCCATCCCCGGCTCCCAACAACCCGGGAACATCGTCTCCGAAACGAGCCATTCTGTGTAGACCAACAAAAAAAAAAAACTATTTTAGCCCCAGGTATAAAAAGAAGGCTAATTTCCACACAGCGAATGAAAAAGCCGTTGAAACTTCGAGTTTTCCGTGACAAACGTTGACTTTGCGAACGACCGTTACGCCCTCCATGCACGCGCAACACGCAACTTACTGCAACTGGCAAACAAAACAACAAAGGCAGCATTACCTGATAGTAAAATGGAGAAAGAACCGGTTTAAAATCCGTATATCCAGTAATACATCCCATCAATATGTTGCTTCTAACAGAAGGTGAGAAAATAGTTTTCTGAGAGAGAAATCTGGACTCATGTTCAGGTGAATGAAACCAAAAGTCATCTTTTTCAGATTCAGGTTTGTTTTGCCCTCGTTCGACACGTTTCCGTCTCTGTCTCTCGTACCGCTAATGTCTTTGGGATTTTTGAACCTCTCCATGCGTCAAACGCTGTGTTCAACACGCTCCATCGTTTCTGTGTGAGCGTTGAGGCGAGAGTGTGGTTGTGGTGGCTGTAGGTTGGCACGCGCATTGCCACCCTTCGCCACAGCGCGCGAGTTTGTGTGTGAGCGCGTGCTGCTTCTGCAAAGAGCTGATTACAGGGAATATATTTACACATTTTTACTCTCCATTTTTAATCTCCACATTTTTACACAAGTTACTCCCCTCTACACATAACTGGCATATAACTTCATAAACCAGCCTCAATAAAGTACAACACTCAAAAACCCCAAACATATGTGAGTATTTTTACTACTATTCAATTTTCTCTGGTAAATAACATTTAAAACTTGTTTTTTTTGTGTCAATGCTTGATGTAATTTTTTTACAACCCTAGCTTTTTATTGTAACAAATATTTTATTTTGTCTTTTTTACCAAAAAAATTTAGAATGAAAATGTGAATTTTAGAACAAAATACACGAATCTCCCAAAAAGCAATGAAAAATGTAATGTGTCAAAAACTTTATACAATGTTCCAAGCACTTTGAAAAACACAAGCCATATCACAGGTATTGTGCTGCCAATGGTTGTTACTTCTTTTCACCAGTAGATAATTTGGGGCACTGATTTGGGGTCTGTAAAATGAAAGTAAAAGACATAATGTTCGTTTAAATCCAAAAATATCAAAGGTTATTTTTGAAACCTACACTTTATACCTGAAAGCAACATAAAAAGATGGGTTGTGTTATTCCAACCTAATTCAAAACAGCTGATAAAACAATTAAACCTGTGCATTAAAAGTATGCCAGAGAGAGGATTGTGGAGACAACTGATGCCTCCACATGATAAACTAATTTGAAAGGCGATAACTGCACCAGTGATTGTGATGTGAGACTGTGAGTCATTTAGTGATGTCACTTAATTTGCTTCAAATTAATGAGCAGAGCACTTTAAGAGCCAGAAAGGACCGGCTAATAATAGTCGTCAGTTTTATGAGAAGGGGGAAATGGATCCTGCTAATAAAAATGATGTTGTAAATGTGAAAAATCCAGTGAACCATCTTCAGAATCAGATAAAGGCTATACTCACACTGATGAATATATCCTGCACAAATGAAAACAACAAAATCCGAAACAATGGTCATTAGTAGCTTCCAGGATGCTCTCTTTGATAACTGCTTTAATTCTAGGCACATTTGGTTAATGTATACATATATCCCAGCTGAGACGAATAGGTGACTAAAGCAGTTGCCTTATATTGAGGTCTACTATAGATATGTCTATGTGTAAGAGACAGTACAACTCTGGACAGTTAGTGTCCATTCTCGATGGCCAATTACTCACAGAATGTGAAAGTTGCAGGGCTTGAAGGCAAACGCATGTATGTACTTGTGACAGCATTTGAGAAAGTGTGCCAGAGAAAGGGAGGATAAAAGAATAATAATATGGCATATGCATTCATCAAATGTCAACACATTTTCATAACAATCTGATGAATGAGGCGTGTGGAAAGCACGGGAGTGGCCAGAACAGCACTCATCATTTGCTCACAAAGGAGATCTTGACTGTTTATCATTTAGTTGACAACTTCAATAGCCATTTGTTTGCCGGTCACCTCACAGATCTTTGCTACATTGTAATGCTATTAAAGCAGAAAAGTATTTTAAAATACCCAACAGCTAAAGGTATGTCAGATTTTTTATTTAAAAAAAAAAATTAATGTAAGTGCTGATTGAACTGAGAAAGAGAGGCGAGTCAAGAGCAAGCCAGTGTTTGGAAGAGCACATCTGCTTAAAGGCCATTAATCACCAATCAATACCCAGCACACTTTAAAACGCATCATTTACCTAAGTAGAAGACCTAGAGATGAGTTATTAGAAGAGGTACGTATTTATGGTGGGTCTGATTATCTAGGTCTTCGGTTTTCAACAGCTGCAACAGACTCCAATGATATCTCCAGAAGATTAGCTAACCAGCAGAACTTACATCCAGTGCTCTAGCTGACTTCCTGGGCCCTTGTTTTCCCCAGAACCTTCCTGGTTCTCATCACCTCCCCAATCTCCTGTGGATTGATCCAATGGAAAAAAAGAGCTGTGTCCCAACATCATAGGTGTATGTTATGATGTAACACATAGCCACCCGAATCTGAAGTGACGTATGCTAACGGTTGGTACATTTCATTTTGTTGTAGGAAGCAAGGAGCGCATGGAGGAGTTGGTTTGCAGAACCTGGATTGGGACACAGCTAAGGTCATGTCCAGCCATGGATTATAAAAGAACATTCTTTTAACAAAAAAAGATTTAGATTCATGAAGGTAGTTGGAAAGCTCATTGATGGCCAAGCAGCAGATGCTGATGAGATCCTCCCTGAATTCCTCAAGTCCCTGGATGTTGTAGAGGCTTTCTTAGTTGCCAGGGATTGTACTTCTGGACTTGGACTGAGTTGTTGGTCACTCTTTTTTAATTATACAGAATGTTGGTTTGGTGTATGAAATTCAGCAACATTAATTAACAGTTGCCTAAATTTTCCTTTCAAAGATGTTGAGGGAAATTCTACAGAAAAGAATCGCAATTAGAATTATATACTCTCTCTCAGTCCAGAAGGATCCCAATTCAAAAGTAAACATGTCCATAAGGATGAAACAATGTTGCAAGAACAAGAGTCATTGATGGACTGATCCAGGATGTACCTCATGCCCAGGATGACAACCTCATGACCAATCATTCTTTGGTGAAGAGGTTAGAAATATACTAGAGTTTAGTTAACAGAATAATAACCACTGAAAATCATCTGAGTCAGAAAAGGAACACGCAAAAACTAGTAGGAAATGATTAATCTCCCATTTCTATTCATGTGATCATTGACCAAACACAATAAAATCATTGAAACACGTAACGTCTAGACTGGCAATTGTCTTCCCGTGTCTTACCCACACCTACTCCCCCTCCTGGTGTTGTTTAGCAAGTCTGTTTGATCACCGAAAACAAATATGTTTTGATGGCTCTATACATGTACCTCAATCCAATTTAAATCACCAGAGCTTGACCTCTCTGTTAATACTTTTGTTTTTAATTCTCAACTAATTAAAAGGCATCAACATCTGAGACACCACCGCTCCCACGTAATATAGTCATATGTCATCAAATAGTGGTTTCCATGGGGACGATACAACATTGAATTTCTAATTTTATTCCGTCTGTTGTCGGATGCACAACATGAAGACCTCTTTCACAGCTGATAAGACACATACCCACCCCTACTGTCAGCTGTTAAGCTACACCTTCTGAAAATCCAGCCAGATCAGTCACTCAATACAAATTATAACATGCACAGATTATGGCTCAGTTTAAGAATCATGGCACGTGGATTATTCAATCTGCCACTTGTTCTCTATTATTTGTCTTTAATCTAGTAGGTTTATTAGATATTACACATTTTACGGTAATAATATTAGAAGCAAAATTTTACAGATGACGATGAAGGGGCTAAAAGGGATGTAGATAAATGGATAGGTGGTCAGTGGGGATTCAGGATGTCTGTTTAGGAGGATCAAACCCCATGGATGCAGCCTCAAATGTCGTCTGGTAGAGGAAGTGGAATCATGAAACAATGGATAAAACTGTTGGGTGGGTACAGAAGATGAGAAAAGATTGTTTGAGATGTATCCCTGATCTCTGAAAACGTACATATTAAAAGATTCTAGAAATGATGACCAATGTTCAACAACAGCACAACATTATTGTTTAGCAGACGCAATAGATTGTTGGAAAAATGGTGGATTTATGAAGCAGTTACACAGAATTTCTTCTTTCACTTCTGTTCAAATGCATACAGCATCAATGTTGGCCAATACAATGTGCTCAAAATGTACATGGTAATAAATAAATCCTGCATTTTCTGGAAAAATTTTTCAAATATACACTAGCACTTGGATCTATTGTATTGTTCTGTAAATGTAATAGATTTTGTAATTTTTTTTAAGGTTTATAATTTTCTGCTTAACTTATTTTTGTTGTTATAAAACAGTTTGTACCTGTAAAATTCTATTTGATTTAAAGATTTAAATCTTAATATTTACGGTTCAAAAGCATTTTTATGCAGTTCAGAACTGTGTGATTTAAGGGTTTTTGTCATTAGAAAAACAAAACAAATAAATTTTACAGTAAAAAAGGGCAGCCAAAACTTATAATAGAATTATTAATTATTGCCATTATTCAGAATTTTTATTATTGGTTTTGTGGGACTGTATTGTAAATGTTACAGATTATCCATTCCTATGGGCTTCATAAAAAAGTGCTCCAAAAACACATTTTAGAACATCTAAAAACATAAAATTCAAGTCTTTCTAATAGAGATAATACGGTAGTACATTTCATGGAAATAAACTGTATCTTTTTAACTCATACTCTGTAAACAAATAAATTACTGTAAAGTAAATTAGTATACCCTGTAATTTAATCTTTTTTTTTTCAATGATAATAATAAAGGCTGTATCCACATGGGGCTCATTGACAAACTGGTAATGGTATTATACCACCATATATGACATCTATTAGAACTAGGTCATGCTACTCAGAATTCAATGTTAAGAGTCAGGGGAACGGTCCTAAAGTTTGTAACATCACAAACAGCAATTTGATTATTTTTAGAATCTGTTTTACATTTGTGGTTAACAAAAACTGTGATAGGGTTTATGTACATGTAATAAAAACCACATTTCTTTTCAGAGAAGTGAAAAATGTTTCAAAATGACAAATTGTTCATTAAAATATTGGAAAATTGTTAAAGAAACTTAAAATAACAGTAATAATCAACATTACATAGTTAAATTATGTTAACATTTACTGCATTTTTTTTTAAGTACAGATGGATCTTGTTGCCATTTATGGATGCGCATCAGTGTTTAATAGCTCGGCTCAAATGAGATTTTAAATGCATGGCTACAAGCAATAACAGACTCTCGGAGTGCCAAAACACATCTTTGCTGACTAATAGTGTACACTTTTCAAAATCACTTCATTTAAAGTGCCTTTGTCTCAGATTAAAAGGTATGCATATAACATCAAACAGCATCCAAAACATAATTTTAATCAGAAAGATGCAGCTCAAAGGCTGTGACAATGGGGCTGAATCAACCGTCCCCATTTCATACAGAGAAAACCTGGCAGCGATTGAAATAATCACCTCAGAAATGTCAGTAAAAGCACAGGCAACACAAAGCCCTGCCAATAGAAGCACTTGATCACAACTCACACAGACTAAATAAAGCCCATCCTTGGGAGCAGTGTCTCAACCAAGCCCTAATTCAACCAATTTGGCTTGTGTTTTCTGTGCTCTGTTACCTAGCAACAGCCCTGTCTTCTCCGCATCCCCTATACTGCACCTCATGCTTACATAAATCACAGTCAGGGAAAAGAATCCTGTTTTGTTGTCAAGCCTGGGATGGTAACTGAGAAAAGAGTGAAGTTCTTGTGATCAACTCAAGCTTTTCACAGGTTTCATGGATTTCATGAAGTTCATACTGCCCAATTATAAATTATTCTCAGATCACGTTTGCAAATACAAATGTATTCTTTAAAAAGAGAGGTAAATTGTGTGCCAGTGTAAAGGATCACTTCATTTTGAGCACTTTGGGTAACTTATAATAAAACAATTTGCATGTTCTTCTGACAAACTGCGAACCCCTGTATGCAACATTTCATATATTTTTTTCAGTAAATGTACACATTTACAAAAACCAAACAAGTGCTTGAGTTTTCTCGTTTGCGTACGTGTTGTGTCTGTCAGGGTCTATCAGTTTTGTTCCACACACTTGGCTCCATCTTGTGGTTGCTGTTTTACTGTCATTCCCTGTTACTGTGCAGACATCTACCAACATTAGTTGATAAGGTAATGTACACAAAAAAAAGGTAAATTTTGAATAAATACATTTAATTCATTCATTCATTTTCCTGACTGATTATTCCCTTTCGGGGTCACAGGAGTTTGCTGGTGCCTATCTCCAGCAGACATTGAGTGAGAGGCGGGGGTACACCCTGAACAGGTCGCCAGTCCATCGCAATGGCAACACACAGATTCACTCAAGGGGAAACCGGAGAACCCGGAGGAAACCCATTCAAGCACGAGGAGAACATGCAAATAATACAAATAACTTAAAATATTTTGAGTACTGTAAACTTTTTTTTACGTTTACAGTGTACTGTACTTCACAAAAGTGATACAACAATTCCAACATAAAATGACAAAAAAACATTGTTTTATGTTTATAATTTCATGTCCCATGTTCAAATATTTAGGCAGGAATAACAGGAATAATGCAACATTATTAACCTACTAACATTAACATTACCCAATAGACTTGCATATTGAATGTAAAATTGTAATTTTAAATTGTTTATAGTGTGTTTACAATGTTAAGTTGCTGATGCATTTACTGTTCTGTCAAATGAGTCAAATGAGTTCCGTAAACTGTTAAATAAATCCTGATCAAACAGAACTAATAGTTAAGGTTCCTTGAGAATTGAAAGGATCATATACTAATTAAATACTAGAATTTATTTCACTGACAGGGTAATAAATAACATTCAAAACAATACCGTTCCTTAAAAGGAACAGCACTCAGTTCATTCTGGAAGTCATCAACAGGAAGCAGTGGCAAACCAGCGATGGAGATGGCGCTAAGGACCTCAGGGTACCCAAGATGGAAGATACCATGTATTATGGAGAGTCAGGGGGTATGAACCGTAGGTCTAACAAACTTGGTGGAGCTTGTTTTTTAACTGTTGGAGAGGAATTGTGATTGGTTGTAGGGCTCATTGGTATATTTATCAGTGGGTAACACTGCCCTAGTGTTAATGTAACACTGTGCAAATTGAACTAATTTGTGTTGATTTAATATTGTGAATTTGCTTTGCATTTAGATAAAAAGTCAGTTAGAAGAACTTCAATCAAACATTATAATCACAGTTATCATAATTAATGTACTTTAAGCAACATGCCACTTTAGAAACGCAGGCTTGTTAATGCAATCTCGTGATGCACCACTGAGTGGAGATGATGAGACGCTGCAGGAAGCAGCTGTTGAGACAGAGATGCTCCCCACACAAACATAATTCAACACCCGTCCCCCACAACTATAAACTATGTTAGCAGGTGATCACAGCAGATGATAAAGCATCCTAAGAGAACCAGCCACTGCACACAAACCACTCTTTCACCTGTTCCCCAGCAATTCCCAGGTGCACAACAGGGTTTGTAGGTCAGACACATTTTTTAAGCACAAAATTGAAAAGAACAGCACAACTATTTTTGTTATCGGGGTTTGTTTCATTTAAAGGGTCACATTTCCATTCAGCGGTATGCTGCGGGTTGTTACCTTTGATATTTAAATTTGCTGCGAACATCCTTGCGATTGATTCCGCAGCAAAGGAAAGATCTGACATTCATCTGGCCTGCTATTTTTTTTTTTTTTACATCACTTTTATGTTTGAGCATGAAGCGGTGCTGCTAATAGCTCTCACCCCCACTATACTCACCTGCCTGTTCCATCACAAGCTCTAAAGCCCCAAAGTGCTTATTAAAGCCACATTTTCAATCAAATTTAGACCGAAACATGTAAAGCAAGTCGTAAAGAATTCTAAAAGTTTAACTTTGTTCCTGTTTATAATTAATTTATTTTTACTGACTTAGTTCTGGTGTTTAACGCCAACTACACGGCAGGGCGCCATTCACTTTCACATTTACTCTTGAGGGAAGTTTACCTAGAAAACAAACACAATTATGTTTTATTCAAAAGCAGTTAAATGTCTTTTGGATATCTTTAGCTCAATGTGTAGTGACTTCAGGTCACATGAAGCATGGGTGAAGCTCACCAACGTAAAACTTTTCGTTGTAAATTTACAGTTAAATACTGTATTGTGCAGGATTAAAAAGGTTAAAAAAACTGTATCCTTCAGCAGTTGTGAAACAATGTAGCTTTTGCAAAGGGAACAAAGCTTGCGTGTCTATAGACTGCGGGAGAAAGATAGTGTGAGGAATCCCTCCCAACCATGGAGAGAACCGGCAAAGAGAGACTCAATCTAGCTCCACATTGCTGCCTATTCGTAGTGCTGTTATGTCATACTGGCTTAAATGTGAGTGCTACTTTGTAATTCACTTAACTGAATTTTTTTGTCTGTATTGGTCATAAATATCCCAAAATATTGCACATTTTTCTACCAATTAAATCCTTTATCCATGTTCCAGAAGTGGGCAGGTGTTGGCACTGGGCTAAGTTTGGCATGTGTCTCTAACTGGGCAGCAGTTTGAATCTGGTTACTTCACAAACTGCTCTTTCAAATTGAAAACATTTATGCGTGAGAAAATAAAAAAATGCATATAATTATGAAAATTTTGTAAGCGGCTGAGTTCTATTTTATGGCTAATCTTTGTAAGTCTGGATTCTCTGTAAGCGTGGATTCTCTACATTTCTATACATTCCATATGTGATGGTAACTCTTCAGCAATGAGCTTTTCAGTCACACAAGAGTATGGATTATTGAAATCCTTAGGGCTTTATTCTATAATGGATACCGTGATTGTGAGTGAAGTGTTTTTGAGAGTGTTGGCTTGTAGGAAGAGCGAGAGACAGACAGACAGAGAGAGAGAGAGAGAGAGAGAGAGAGAGTCAGCATTGCATTTGTGTGTGCATTTGAAAAAACGTCATTCAGTCAACACACTCAGTTAAGAGAACTAGAAAAAACATTTTCATGAAATGTGCTAACTTACTCATAACAATGCAAGTCAGTGTCAATAAGGGGCCCTGGTGTAATTGTAAACAGGTAGCTAAAGGGTTGATTGGTGTTCTGGCCATCCCTGTAAAAAGATTTTGGCTGTTTGGTGGAAAACAACGCAGCATCAATAAATATTTGTTGCTGTTGGCTACATTTATTCCTGTGGGTGGAACTCTGTTTCTCACCAAATCCTGAGCAAAACCAATGTCCAACTGTCCATTTTAAAAACAAACCTTTGGTAAAACTGAGATAAAACAAACATATTTTTCTAAACATTGGCTCGCTCCTTGTTACACGTTCTTTTTCCAGAAACGTCTCTGATTGTAAGTACAAAAAGGAACAAAGGATCCACTTTTAATTCTTATGTTCGTTTTAAGCAACTGAATTCTCCTTTATAGCTATCTCCAACGTTCCCTTTAATTTGTCTGATGACATTTACGAGGAAAGGTCCAATGTATTGTCCAATGTAATGAATTGTTGATGTGAAAACTGAAACAAGCCAATTAAATGCATTTGATAAAATGATGCAATTTTATTAATTCAATGTAATGCAGTCCGAATTAATTAAACTTAAGCAAAAAAAAACGTTAAAAAACAGAAATAAGATTCTTGAGAGTAAGAACTGAGGTCATACACAAGGACTTAAACTAATAATCAACAAAAGGCGTATCCTCATGAAATCCTGCCATTTTCTCTGGACCTTGGTTACCCTCATGAGCATGATTGTCCATTTTGAAATCAGCAATCATTTTGTACAGACAGAGGTAATAGCTCCTTTTGAATAGATCTGAGTGGTGCATTAATAAAGACGATTGGAGAAGGAGAGCAAATGGAGATTTTCTTCTACTTCACTAATGGTGATAGAATATTAATTACACAATCCAACAGATTCATAAAGCAAGATGGAGAATATCATTTCAGTTCATGCAGATTATCTCAAAAACAGTATATAAAGAAATCTATGAATCTAATGAAGGAGATTCATTAAAGAATCTTTTTATATTCTTGATCAAAAACAAAGGCAGAGAAGCATGTCATTCTGGAACGACAGAAATCTGCGGGTGCTAGAACAGACACACACATGGCACGCAAACACACACCTAATGGCAAATTTCACAATGAAGTCCTTCCATCAACCAAAGTGGCTGACAAGTAATTTCATGGCTTTGCCTGAAGCTGTGGTATGATGTTAATAAATCTGGGGCATAAATAATTAAAAACACACAGGACTGCGCGGTGCTGTATAAATGGAGTCAGGCTGTATTGTGAGAAGATGTATTTCACATTGTGCGTCAATGATTGTGGGTCTATTAGGGCTACACGGTTACAGCTAGAAGCTTGTAAAGGGAGTGATCTCAGAAGAAGAAAACAAGGAAGAAAAGAAAATATCTCTGTGTGGCTTTTTCTTAACTCAGAATCTTCAGCACAAGCTATTTTACTTAGACTATAACCACGGAGAAATATGTTTTGCCCTAATTTTATACATTAAAAAAATCACAGTTTGGCACGTTTTTTTATATGGAAACAAAACAAGTTTCCCTGATTTTGTATTTATAAAAACCTTAATTTAAAAGTATGGTCTTTGTCTAATCCTTTTAAATATACAAATGATGGGGGTATCTCGTCAACGTTTTGTCCACTGGATTCTATCAGCATCAGCATCACTTTATTAGGAAAACATAATCTGCTCCTGCACGCAAGAGTGTGCATAAATGATGGCTGCTCATTGCACGAATACCTCAGCGAGAAAAAATAGATCCGTCATATAGTCAGGTTCTTTTTTCAGACCCCAACTTGGTGTCATCAGTCCAATCTAGTGGAGAAAATATAACCCTTGGAAATACTAGACCTTTTTTGGGGATTTATGAATTTTTATTTTGTCTTAACATTTTTGGATTTTTGATATAAAACATAACAACTGTTCATTCCCAGTTTTACAGGAATTATATTTTTTACAATTTCAGGTTTTTGATTGTGTAATGTAATGAAAAAATATAAAAAAGAAGATGCTGGGGTTGCACGAAAAAAAAAAAAAATTTAGACCAAATTGTAGTAAAGTAGCTAAAAATGCTCAAAAAGCGCCCAGACTTCAAAGCATCAACAGAGCATCAACAGTCGGCTGAATACTTTTTAGCAAAACAATGTTTCTCACCAATCATGAACTTTTCTTCACAATTTTTCGATCCATTAAAAAAGAATAAATGCTGCTCACAGTTAACACTCTCTGTAAACACTCTCTCTCTCTCTCTCTCTCTCTCTCTTTTCATCCCTGTTTTAAACACTTCTTTATTCAGTATTTATTTAACTATAAAAGTTTCGGTATACACGTGTACTGAACCGAATGCGCTATACTAAACAGATGAAAGATGAGCCATTTATCATTTTTACCACTTGTGCAATCTCTGTTTAGCTACTAATACTGTCAGACTTATAAGAAAACACATATGACTAAAGTAAGTAAAACTTAAAACAGAATTGTGCACATATAACAATGCTTTTTGACACGATCTGGGAAATTTCTGCAATCAGTAGCTATGGAAAAGGTGAGATATTCTTGGAATCTGGAAACACTGACTCTAGAGTAACGGTGAGTCTGGAAAGACCAGAAGCAAATGAACATGAGGACCCTATAAACCTGTGTATAGGGGAGGGGTGTGTTGATAAGTGGTCTGTGACTGGTGACTGGTGCCGGTGTTAATATGTGTACTGGTGACCCCGGGGCTGATCGGGTAGCCCCCTGACAAATACCCAATGTCATGTTTCTACGTTAGTTTTTACTAAATGCTTTCATTTACACTATAAAGAAACACAATCTCTGTTTTAATGCATTTGTTTACTGATTGCCATATGGTGTTTAGAAATGATTCATCAATCACAGCTGCTTGCTTTACATACTATCATTATATATGACAGGAGAAATGGCAGTGGAGAAAATTAAAACCAATGCAACAGCTCATTAGTTACAAGGTACTTAGTGTCTTAGCTGGGACCTCAAGACACTTTTTCAGCTGTTTAAACAGAAATTGTCCTAATTAGTGTGTGGGCGTGTGTATATTACCACTATATTATTAAAATCCAAATCTTTTATGTCCTCTAAAAAGCAAGCTTCTCTGAGTTTGCTTAGTTTGTAACCTTTAATTTCACATAAGAAATTACCTATTTCAGGTATTTCTATACCATGGCATTCCTTAACTTCTTGTTGTCATCTGCTTTGTTTAAATCCACTATTACCCTTGAAGAGAACAGTCTTCTTCTTTTACTTTCGGCTGTTACCAGTTTAGGGGTCGCCACAGCGAATCACCTGTTTCCATCTAACTCTGTCCTCAGTATCCTCTACTCACCTCTACTTCATGTCCTCTTTCAGCACTTCCTTATATCACGTCGCCTTGAAGAGAACAGTGATGTTGTGCTGTTGTTGGGTGTAAAGACCAACACAATAGTCGTTATTTACAGGGAATGCAGCTTAGATCTTCTTTGGGGATGACTGAAGGGGTGGGATCAGAAAAAAGAAAACACTCCTAAACAAGTCATGAGCTGAAAATGAGCTGCTTTTAGCATTGACAGATGTTACTTTGGTTTAACATATGCTAACACTCTAATATTTAATCATTTATAGCCAACAGCTGTATTGGTTAATGACGAGTTATGGACCTTTACTAGGGATGTCCCGATCAGGTTTTTTGAGCCCCCGATCCGATCCGATCCGATCCGAGTCATTTAATTTTAAGTATCGACCCATACCGAGTCCCGATCCGATACTTGTCTTTTCCTTGTGCTAATTGCACACTTTAAGTGCATGCAGGTTATTAAATCAATCCAGTGTGTACTCTTGACAACCAAATAGCTCAGCAGTGCATCAATAAAAAAAACTGAAACCAAACTGTTCCTTTACAGTTTTTTATTTCTCACAAATATGAAATCTCAATTTTACAGCCCAGTGAAGTCGCAATATTCTGTCGTGTGTTTCGTTTTAAGATGCCTTATCAAGTTGGTAGTATTAAAGGCTGCTTTGCTAGTACCACCGCGTCAAACTAGAAAAAAAGAGAAAATAATATATTTTACATGGGGTATTAAATAACAATCAGTAAATCAACATTTCTATTTCTTCAACAACGAAAATGTTACACATTTTAAGTTACGAAGAACACTTCAACATGTCACAAACCTATTAGATAAAGACATGTAAATCATCACAACACACAAAACTTAAACACGCTATTTAGGCGCTTAGGCGCTAATATAAACAACAAATAGCGATCTATGAAATCCCTTTTAAATAAACAAAATATACTTTTTTAAACATTAGCTTACCACGCTGGGAATAAATAAGCATTAAATGAAGGTTTTTGTAGAGCTTGAACCTTTTTTTTTTAACACGAGCACAAACATGCGAGTCTCTCATATTTCTTCCTGATTCACGCACGCTCTAAACACGTTATCAACGTCCTTAAAGGGGCAGCACACAACAGCTCGCATTGCAAACGTTGCATGTAGCTACCAGACTAGAATCACTTTCCAACTTAAAATACTTCCACACTGCAGACATCTTAGCACCGTATTGCAAGTAGTAAACAACATGCGAGTTTAACATGCGAGTTTGCGACACGTGCGTGACGTAGCTGACGTAAACATTTGATCGGTCCGATACATAGAGCCGATTCCGATCAGTTAAAAAATGCCTCGATCGGCCCCGATACCGATCTTTATGATCGGCTCGGGACATCCCTAACCTTTACAGTATTAAAGACTACATAAAAAAAATGTATTGATTGTCTTTATTTATGGAGGATTTTACCAAACACAAATATAGCAAAAATGCACACTAAAGTTATTTGCGTGAACATTACAGATAGCCAACACGAGCGTAATTTGAGCGCTAACATGACAGACATAGAGGGGTTGCACATGCGACATAATAATAAGGAGGCCATGGTTTCACACACACACACCCCTCTGTCCACAGGGGGGCGATCATGTCACTTTTTCTTCACTTAGCCATTGTTGTATCTATACGTCTATCCATCCATCTAGATATATATAGATGATGATGTTGCGGTCAGGTGCTTGTGAGGCTCATGTCATCACTTATTTTACACTGAAGATAGATTTTAACGACTTTGGTTGTATGTTTGGGTTATTGTCCTGCTGCTGAAAAATATGGGGTGAATCATAAGCCTCCCTGTGGGTATTGTATGATGGTTTGAGGATATTTCACACCTCTTTGGTATAACTGGTTGATCATACAGGATGACAACGACCCAAGTGCACCATTGATTAGTGGTTACACCAAATTTTGATTTTTTTTATTTTTAGACTAATGCTAACAATCATAATTTATTTCTGAAAGCACTCTTTGTTTACAGACCTGCATAAATTGATTGCACAGTATTGTAATATATGCATGCATAATTTCTGTAAAAAATCTTGTTTTTGCACGCAATGCATTTTAAATGAAAAAAAAAAATTGTAAATGGCTTGTCTCATCGGAAACTCCGAAATTTACAGATTGAAAAAAGAATGCATTTGTGACTTAAAAAAATCATCACACTGTAAGATCCTTAAAATGTACTCTATTCAGAAACCATGTGGTTCCTATCTTTATTGAGTTCAACTGACTCTGAGAAGAGTTGTTTTTTGTGTTTGTTTATTTTGTCTAAATCCTCGAATTACAATTCCGTCTTTTAGTTATAATTTTTCCCTTATGTTTCTGTATCATCACTAATGGTGAAAATAAACTACATTTTCTTATTAATTGATTAATAGTCCATTTTACTCTGAGCATTTCCCCTTGCAGTTTCCTGTGAGGGTAACCAAGCAGCCGTCTTGTTGGGTGTTTTGGTGGAGGCGACTGAAGACATTCTCAGTAATATAGTTCTCTGTCTGAGGGTCAGAGAGTGCTCTGCCTGGTTTTCTTGAGCTTTCACAAGCACATTTCTATAACTGGAATTAAATCTGGACACTGTATACAGCCTCTTCATGAACAGGTATGGATGTCTAGCTAACCACTGTTTAAAAAACCACCAATATACGGCAGGAAACATTTCCCCTTTAGTCATTTCTTTAATCCCTGTTCGTTTCTCAGCACTTACATTGGGTTATGCTTAGAATTAGATCTAAAAATAATATTGCACTTGTTGCATTAACCTAAATTTAGGATCAAAATAACAAACTCAAAAAGTATCAGGAAGCATCCTTCTTCATTTGTGTCCCTCCTCCTTCTGAAAGTGACAAACGCATCAGATCAGCCTGATGAATAGGCCTTTTCAACATGTCAGCATAAATTATTCAGCTTTGACAAACAAGTCTGACATTTAAACTCTGCTGGTTGTTGTGGGTGGAATATTTATGGCAGAACAGAAAAATTACACAAAAATCCCATTTTGGTTTTCATATGGGATTCTTTAAAAAAAAACATTTTTGCACATGTAAAATTTATGTATTTCCTGTATTAGATCATACAGTGTATTGATACATTTTCAGCAATAAATCGTATTTTCATATGTTTTTATCTGTTAAATTTTAAAATAATAACGGTTGTTCACTGTAAATTCTACGGTTATCACATGTTTTGCAGTATACAGTATTTTACCGTTAAATGTAATTTATTTTACAGTGTGCATGAATCAAGATATAGATAGTATCGACATTTCAAACATGTTCCAGTCAGCAAAAAAATTAATTTATCTGGCACTGTCATGTGGTATCATTTATATTAACTTGGTTATTAATTCGGCTGCAACTTCACACAAAAGCGCATCTGGAATACAGTCATGTTCCGTAGTCATCTAGTCAGTGATGTGACAGTATGAATAATAAACAATATGGGGTGTTTTGGTGCTATTTATATATATTTGCAATGTAAAAAATCAACAGTGTGTTGCTGTCTAAGATTCAATTACTATATTCCCCCAGAAGAGTATCTGAAGCCAGTACTCCCTGATGAGGCAGTAAGAGAAGTTGGCCGATGTAGATTTGTATGCTTTCATTATCCCAATTGAACATTGTGCTCATGATTTTCCCAAACATTTGTTGCCGGGGTAAGAAGCGTCTGCTGCAATCCTGCTTTGGAACATTGCACAGAATGACATTAAAAGATAAAGACAGGACAGAGCCAAAGGCATTTCAGACAATAACACCTGGATGGACATGGAGGAGTACTATGAGCATCACACAGAGCTAGCAAGTGTGTCTCCTTCTGTAAACCAAAATTCATACACAAAAGATATTTTGAACAACTATGGCAAACTGTTGCAAAATGCTACCATAATCACAATTACAAATCTTTTGGTTCTTTTGGTTTATTTCTTATGTTGTTTTTGACTGCAGAGTACAATTTTAGGCAGATGTGAAAAAATGCTGTAAACAAAGAATGCTTTCAAAAATGAATGAGTTAATCCTTTATTGTCATCTATGAACATTGTGCAGTGAATTAACAAAAAAAGACCAAATTTAGTGATTCTCAACTATATCATGCCGATTTTCCTGTGTTTTTGATCAATGGTGGGTTGGCTAGCATAACAGCTAATATTGCTGCGTCATTATTTATTAGGCAGTAATGCTCAAATAAAAGTTGGTGATTGGCGTCAATGCCCAAATTGCTTGATATCGCCCAACCCTAATGCCTGTTATATTCTCATCGACAGAAAACACACTGTCTCTGCATGTCCTTCAGCGCGGGTAGCAATATTTATGAACCTTATTGGTAGGCTGGAGAACTAACCTCAGAACTCCTGTAGATGTAGATAATGTTGAGGCTATGCATCAATTCCAGTTCTTCTTCCATCTTTATCTTTACACTAAAACTAGTTCTTAAGGAATTTGTCTTTATGTTTTGGATAAACGTACATTTCTGCATAATAATCTGCCTACATTTCTCAGCATTGATCTAAGTCAGGCAAACATGACAGGAGAACAGGGTTCCAAACTCAATTTTAACAATTTATTTAGAATCAAAACAAAAGGAAATTCGACACATATAAATGAAGGCTATACCTCAGAAGCCTGATGGAAAAGGAAACAAAATAAAGAAAAATAAACTCCTTACTTCCAATTATATTTATACACAAAGAACTATTTACAATCCACTAGGGCACAACAAATGATCCATGGTCAACAAATGGTCAACAAATCCAGCTTTCACAGCAAATCTCTTGCAAGCTGCTGTAAATAAGATGAAATGTACAAATTCTGTTGGTGCAGTTAATAGTATCTTGCAAGTGCCTTCGCATCTGCCCGGATGTACAGTATGTGTGTTTCCAAGTCTCCCAGTTTCATGATCACGATCTAAATATAGTTCCTGTGGCTGTCTGTGGTTTGGTTTCTGCACAGAGAAGCTCCGTCCTCACGACCTAGACCAGTTCTCATTGTTCGCTTCTTCAGCACTGTATGAAGTGTACTGCTGCTTCATTTCCAGTATGATTTGTTTACGTTCCACTGCACTTAAAAGCTTGTTTGTTCTAATAGCCTTTATGTGGCTTATTCATTACAGTTTAGTATGCAACGTGTAACAAACTTTAATAAATAAATTGCAGTAAATTATTAACCTTGGCTCCAGACTCAGTAATGTATTTGTGTTTAGGTACTCCTTGGAGAAAAATGTAGCATCTAAACCAAATATATATTGAGTGCTTTGGATGTCATCATGGAATTAAGTGGCCATTATCTGTCATTATTAACTGCATAATGGTTCATACTGGTGCTGTAAGACCTTTCCATGTAATTTTACCATAGACGCTTCGATATTCAATGATTTTTTTAATTCTATTTACGTTGATCATGTTTATAAGGCAATTCAAGTTTTATTTTAATTTCATTTTTGCAAACCCACCCGTAACCCCTAATCCCTAATCCATTTTCCTAAGAATATTTAGCTTTATTTTTATAATAATATTGGCTAAGTTGAACATGCAGCACATTCTCAAGCTGTCGGTAGGTAGAGTAGGTAACTGCTGGCTCATTTTAATGGGTTGTAAAAAAATTCAAAACTGTTTTTTACTGTTTTATAGAAGTAATTAATCTCAACGTTGTAGCTGCATGGTCATGTGCTATGGTAATACTCTGCAATTTATTCTTACTTTATTCATATAGAGAGTAAAGTGATGAAATGTACTTTTAGAAAAATATACATATTTTTTATATTTTATTTTAAACATTGGAATTCTACTTAATCTATTATGACTACCGAATAATGGCTTCCTGGTTCACTTTATTAATATTCCACTTTCATATGTTTTCAAAAGTGTTTAAACACTGTTAAACATTTGTAACACTTCACCTTTCCAAAGATTAATTATGTTTTCAAAGGCAGCAATGTTTCAGAATTTAGGTTGAAAGTCAGTTTGACTGAAAGAATTAATAGAGCTCAACTAGGGCCAGTAAGGGCTGCTCCAGCCACTTTTCAAGAGTTTTGATTTTGTTGCAATCAGTGACATTGTTGTCATGGAGATAGTTGTGACCTGTGCCTCTTGCAACACACAAAAAAGTCAGGCGGGTGATGAAAACATTGTTCCTTTTGTCTGCACCGAAGACATTCTGCACTGGTTTATTCTAACTGTGCCTAATCAGACAAGCCAGCCGCGGATCAACAAACCATTAACCTTTTGTGGAGAGCTTGGAGATATCAGCTCAACACAAGACATACTGTTAAGCTCAGTTCTCTGAAATGACACATAATGTTGTATGACTGTGATCGAGATTTTTTTCCTAGCTTTGTCTTTTTCCTCTCTGCAACTTAACGAAAGAACAGTCACCCACGCAGTCACAAAGTACAATCAATATAGCGCACAACAGTCATTCAACTGAGCTTTTGCATGAACACTTGCACCACATTAAGACAGAGAATGGATTAAGCTCTCAGCTTAGACGTGTGTTCATCTCATTCCTTCTATTTATGGATTTGAAACAGAGTGTGATGAAAAAATGGAGCATATTTCCACAACAGACAAAACCAGTATTTCTCCATTGTCCTATTAAACACTACAAAAATAATTGTACACTGTAATACCAGTAGTAACATTTCCGAATCAAACCATTGTCCAGGCAGGGCTAAAACTTTTAAAACTAAAAACATACATATTTAAAATAAAAAAATCAAAGCACTTCATTAATTTTTAATCAGCAAGAATCTCTTCAACAATCCCTTCTTGTGATTAACTGTCACAAAATGCTTGTTGTGTTTTGTAAAATTATTTAACATTTTCCAGTATTCCTTGTTTTTATCATCAAAAGTCACCTCCAGAGAAGAGAGCTCAAGACTGAACCACATCACCTGAGTGAGTTTTAAAATTCATTTTCATTTAACATCCTCAAAGCTACAGATTGGGGTGCAGTGTGAGTCTGTCTGGGTGTGATATTGAGTTTGCGGCGAGAGAATCCTCATTGCTCCATGAAAGACGACAACAGTGGCTAAAAGTCTCCACAAACTACAGAAAAAGACACTAGAATTGTCCTAGACTTAAAAACAACAACAAAAACAAAAAAGAGTCCAGGTTTCACTAACTTTCACTACGTTGTAAGAAATAGAGAGAGAGAGAGGAGGTGAGCGACAGTCGCTTCCGAGTTGTGGTTTAAAGCTGCTGTTTCAGCATTGAATCCAATTAAGTTCACAGACCCACTTTATGCAAAATAAAATCTGTATTTTTTCTTGGAGAGGCCGATGGGTGCGTGTCTTTAAGTGGTGGGCTATTGAATGGTAGGGGAAACACTGCATAAGGTTGCATTTGCTTAGAATATCCATTATACTTTATCTGCTTAATGCTATTTTTAACAAATGTTGTAAAATGTGTTTTTCATACACATATTTTACTCTTTTAATTTTATCACACCCTCTTTTCCAACAATAAAACGTCATTAAAGCAATAAATCATACTGAGCAATTGTGAAAACCGCAGCAGTTGAGTGGATATACATTTCATTCATTTTGAACATATAGTGCCTAGAAAAATATGTGCAGCTGTGGTCTCTGGCTAGAATTTATAGCCTCCACCACATCCCTCAAGGCCCATTCATTTTGTTCGCTTCCTTCAAAGCAAATGCACTGCTTAAAAGTCTTAATTATCCAACGGGATGCGGTGGACAAGAAACAGTGACAACAGCTTCGGGTAAAGCCCTCCTTTGTAGACCATGGAATTCTAACTGCAGAATATAAATGAAAAGAACTAATAAATTGTATCAGAATAAACATCTAAAGTGCTGAGTTGTCTGTGAGCTTCAGTTGAACTAATTCTTTCCTAACCTCACACACTGTAAGAAATACCCAATGTAATGTAGAAGCAAAATACTGTATAAATGCTACAGAAAAGACTCTGTTTCACAAAACATGATAGCCGTAGAATTTACTGTGAAATGTAAGACCTTACATTTAACAGTTCAAATTGTATGAAAATACAGTTTATTTTCAGAAATTTACTGTATAATCTCTAATACAAGACATGAATTTTTTTTTGTTAGAAACGCATAGGATCACATGTATTTAGAAAGCTGTAAATCATGAAAACATGATAATAACATGGAAAATTTACAGTACAATCCCTGTAAAAATAATAACCTATAAACTAATAAAATTTCTTATTTTAACTACTTTTTTGTTTGTTTTAAATGACTAATTTGTTGGTGTTATTTATTTATTGTTATTTATTACTTTTGGTGTGTTTTTCGTTTTACACACTTTTTCTCTAAAGGATCTTAACCCTTAGAAGTCTGGAGCAGTAATTGTAATTACTTTACAATTAAAAATAAAATAAATGTAAACATTTTTACAGATATTTGTCATTACGTTACACAATAATTTCACAACAATCCTGAAACTGTACACAAAAAAAGTTTTTATGTTCTTAAACAATAATAAAAAGCTGTTGACAACAAAAATTCATAAATCGCCCCAACAAAGCACAATGAAGGTCAAAACAATGTATAAAAAAATTGTATAGAAAAAAAAACAGCTGAACCTCTCCTAAACCTTATTCACTGTCCCACTTTTTGTGTCATTGTGCTTTTTCTTGTTCCAGATGTTTACAAAACACAATCCATATCACAGGTATTGTACTCCCAAAGAGTATTACTTCTTTTCCCCACTAGAAGTCATGAATTTGGGGTTTGTAAAACAAAAGTGAAATCGCACACAATTTTTTCACATTTTATTTTGAAATACCTTGCAAATTACGTATCATAATTCTTGAAATATTTGTGTGAAACCCTAATGAACCTACATGTTATATTTGAAAATTACACTAAAATATAATATAAAAAATTTACTAGTGGTGGGTTCGGCATAAATCGTGTGGGCACAGACTTTTACAAGTTAAACTGTCCAAAAATTTACTCTAGATTCTAAACACTAGAACACAATAGACAACATTTGAAAAAATTATGTTAATTTTCAATGCAGATGAATTGCTAAAGAAACAAACTTCTAAAAACCGCTCGTCTTTGAAATATAGCAACAATCCACATTTTTAGCGAAGTATCAAAGCATCAAAGGATTCAAAACCCAAAATGTCAAATTTAAAGATATTTGTAATCTGGGCCAGAGTGGTTTGGGTTCTTTTATGACCAATGAAAGCTTTAGACTGCGTCATCACAGAGGAAGTGGAACAAAAATAAAGTGTGAACTAAAACAAAAATATATTTGACTGACATACAGTTTTAATCCGATTAATCCTGGCAGAAAAATTAAACCAATTGAAATGACTCAGTAGCATGCTGAGTGTGTGCATTTTCAACTCACTCCCATTCCTTGCGCCGGGCCTGTGGGGTGCTCTGGATCTTATGTGCCTGGTGCGCTTTAATGATGTCCCGTTGCTCAATGAGTCCCCCTCTGCGTCTTTTAATGATATTCGGGCTGACAGGCATGTCGGGGTCCACACCAAATCCTGCGCCGCCTTCGCAAGACCCACCCAAATCCAGAGAGGTTGGTGCCAGACTGCTGGGACAAGCATTTGGGACATACAGAGCATCGAAACTGGATGTATGGGACAGAAGGCTGTCAGCCAAGCTCTGAGGTGCCAGAAGTGAGCCAGAAAAGGAATTGTCCTCCAGGTTTCCCCGATGCTTGAGCCAGGTTTCTGGTTCCTGAGGCTGGAGAAGGAAACAGCGTGGAGGCGGGCTCCCTCCATACATGCCCTGACCCAAAGAAGGGATGCCCAGGACATTACGGTCAGAGAGAGTCTGAGAGCTGACCGAACAAGTGCCCAATTCCAACATCCTGTGGCCAGTTTGTCAACATCGTTCTGTTTGAAGAGCACAAAGAGTAAGGGGTTAACATTGATTTGTGTCAATGAAAATGAAACAGAAAGAAAAATCCAAATCTAATAAATTTTTTTTTATATTTCTACCTTTTTCTTTCATACCAACATCACGTTTATATAGGTACAGTTGCAGAAATCAGGGATTCTGAAGAAATGTATTCATTGCATATCTGCTAATGATCAACAATGCCACACATAGGTTCACCCCAAGTCATGAACTGAAACAGAGTTGTTTACAGTAGGAGACTTAAACCTGGGTGATAAAATCAGTGAGCTTTCTACTAATCATCAATATAACACCTAGGCAACTTGACCCTTGGAAACAGAAACAGCTGTGTAGGCAGCTTAAAGAAATGGGTGAGGAAATTCATTCTCTTGCAGGAGGCACCAAGTACAGATCTGAAAAAAGAATGAAAATAATAGTGTTTCAACTCATTTGTGGTTTACTCCAAAAACATGCTTTGGGTTTTGATGAAGCATCTCCCTTTTAGACAATGTAAGCAAACAAGTCTTTTAAAACTTTGGAACTTCCTAATAATCATCGTTATAACACCTAGGTGGAAACCTAGTCATTAACTGAAAAAGAAACTACTGTGAAGGAGGATTAAATGGGTGAGGATGTGAAAATTCTGCTACCAAGGTGAGGAGAAAGACTATTTCTTGTCATGGCAAGATTGAGCACAAGAAAAAGCAAAGAGCAATACTGCATCGGGAGGGTCTGTCGGTGGATGGCTTGAGGTATGAATGGACGGAAGGAAGAATGGATTGGTGGGTGGATGGATGCAAGGAAGGAAGGATTTATGGATGGATGGTTGGGTGGATGGATTTGTATCTTTACACCAGCATAAAGATTCATTGAACTCCTTTGCAGCCCTGCGATGGACTGGTGACGTGTTCAGGGTGTACCCCTGATGAGGCGAGGAGACCCCAGTGACCCTGAAAGGGAATAAGCGGGCAGGAATATGAATTAATGAATGAACTCTCTTGCAAGATGAACCAAGAAAAAAATATCTGAAAATAATGCATTTATCAGTGTTTCAGAACATTTTTGGTTTTCTTCAAATCATGCTTTGGGTTAATGGAAACGTCTGCACAATGTAAGTGTCTGTAGACCTGTTATGAGCTTTATAGATGCCTCATATTTTTTTTCATTGCTATTTTAATGTTAGAATTGATTATCTTTGCAAATCTTCAAGAAATACCTTGGGTTTATTTCCTTCCATCTCTAAATGATGTTATGAAACCACGAGTTCCTCACATTTTAGCATGATCCAGACACAAAACAACAGATTATCTGATTGTTGTTCCCTATTGCTAGCTCCTAAAAAAGCATCTGACAAGTCTGAAGATAACACACGATCAAAGCCTTGCAGTCCCTCAATAAACAAGCTGACTCTATTGATTCAATCCATACTTCCTCTCATCTCTAGCGACATTAGTTTGATGAATCCAAATATGGAACAAAGCATTTGTCAGCAAAGAGATTACATCACTGTTGGAGCAGTGGTGCAGTTGGTGAGTTTACATGGTGCACACCTTCTCAGCAAACATATTTAATTTTTTGCACGGACACCATGAAGTCAGGGCTGACGGAGCATAATTTAGTAAGACTGCCCAAATAAAACATTGTGACTGAATATTTTGAAATGATCATGCGCTTGAAGCTCTCTGATTCATCACGCGAATGAGCAGCGTGGCATCTTATTAAAGCCCAGCTGAAAACAGGACAGCTGTTGACAGATGTGGCGGGTGGAGGGGTGTTTGGGTTTGCACTATATTTCCCATGGCGGCCCACATCCAACAGAAATCAAAGAGAAATACTGTATAAAACACATTGTGTACCACAGATCCATACATATTCATACCACTAAAGGAATTCTGGGAATTCTCTGAGAATCCAGAGAAATTTTCAATATCTTTACATGGGGTGAAACTTTGTAAAATTGTAACTCAAACTTAGAACATCACAGAAACTTCAAACAGTGCCAGAACATATCAAGCAAAAGTATTTGAGGCTCTAGAGAGGGTTAAATATTTACCGTTGACTTAAAATAAATAGGAAAATGCAACAGAACCACTCCATAGCAACCTGACTGTTTACCATAGCAACCACTCTGGCATCTCAGCTGAGAAAAATCATAAATCACGGGCTTAGTTTATATTACTCAAACTTCGTATGCTCCCACTGGTTCCGCCATAGCAACCAAAACCTTCTACCTTGGCGACCATTCAGTTTTGCTTATAAAGCTTTTAAACCAACAGGAAGTTTTGTGCACAAACTTTAGCTGTCTAGTCTTATTTGTATTTATGCAAATATATAATTTGTTGTTTACAAATCTTCATCCAGCTAACAATCCACCAAAATAATGTTCAGCATCACGTCCATCCATTTAGAAATACATTTGACATACAGTGTGTATATTCTGAGCACGTCCCAGGAAGTTAATTTCTGCCCATTTCTGATTCTCACTGTGGATTTAACCCATGGAGAGCTAATGACAGGCCACATATTGACTCGGAAGTCCCAGGATTAATTGCAGCGCCATAATAACGAACGGCAGCTTCCAACAGAGAGGCAGAAAAATACACCTGCCAGTGCCAAGTTTCAGGCCATTCATTACAGGAGGTTTGGATGAATGAAAGAGGAAGAACAGATGCTTGAAAAATAGGAATGCATTCATTTTATTACTAATTAAGATATTAATGGGTCAATTTACATCACTGTTCATGGAAATATAGAAACAGATAATTGAAGATATTTTGCCAAATATAAAAATATTGTTGCTTTAGATGGCTTTTTCTGACCTAATATGTCTAATCCAGTTCCTTGTAAGGTTTCACAAAGTTCCATGATGCAATGATGGGGTTCAAACGTAGATGAAGGTTTAAAATGTTTAATTTATTTCAAAGCTTTTTTAACCTTTATCGCTATCTTTTATTGAAATAATAGCAAATAATATTTTGATACTTGTTTTTACAGTTGTGGTGTTAAGGTTACATACTACAGTGGCTTGTTAGGGAATGACACAAATAAACGTAATGCGCATTACGCTATTGCCAATCAAAAACAATTGAAAACCAAAATCACAAATAAAACGCAACATATTTAAATTTGTGTTTTTGATTTGCAATAACGTTGATTTGCATTGCACTGATGGGTCACTGATTCCATGACATGAATGGTAAAAAAGAAGTGTGTGGGGGGGGGGGGTCGGGGCTAGTGAGCTTGTTTACAGGCTAGCGCTCTGGCTCTTCACTCTCATGAACAGAAGGAATGATCGTGGACATTTATTGAACTGTGACTTGAAAATATGACAGAGTTGGGTTTCCATGTTTTAATATCCACGTGTTGCATTTTTTTCACTGTATATCATGCCAACGATAGCATAACTAATCACAGAAGGGTTCCGATGGGAAGAAACAGCCATGGCATTGAAGCGAAACCTGGAAATAGTGCCAAGATATTTAATCAATATGTTTAAAATAAATGTTGAAATGTAAAGGACTAGCACATTTATTTTCAACATGAATTTCCATAAATCCTGTTGTAAACAACTTCAAAAATTCCAAATTTCTTTATTTGTAATATGTGGTATATGGTGCACTAATGGGCAGCCTTGGGAAATCGGTGCAGAAATCAAAAACGCAACAAAAATCAAAAACACAAATTTAAATATTTTGTGTTTTAATTGTGTTTTTTATTTGCAATAGCCATTTTTGATTTGCAATAGCGTTGGGTTTGCAAAGTTGTGTTGTGCACAATTGGGAAAACTTGAAACACAAGCTAAAATACGGGGCTCTCTGAAAAATGTGGCGTGGTTGTTACAACGAGTAGAATAGGGAAACATCCAAAGAAATATGGGTTGTATGGTCGAGTCACTAGAAAAAAAGACATCACTGTGCAAATACCACAAAGTCCTGTGTTTACAATATGGCAAACAGCTCAGAGACTTGAGCGATGAGACCAAATTTGAGGCCTTTGATGAATGGAACAGTATCTCCACTG
>SRMA01023890.1:0-72799 GCA_007224835.1 Danionella cerebrum | reverse complement strand
TTTTAGAATTCAAGTTTATTCAAATAAACTCAAATTTATAAAGTAAGACAAAAAACTAAAATTGTGCACATTTTGCATAAAACATATTTACAACCGTGCAATGAGCATGCAGTGGAAAGCCCCCAATAACAATCCAAATCAAGTCCAGATTTTACCAAACAGATTATTTTTAACTCTGAGGAGCATTGAGAGGAATTGGAAGACAAGAGGCACAGTCCTATATGACCTATTTAACTGAGATTTCTAACATAAGACATTTCTAAGGAAAATCACAAAATTTTACAGGGGTGCCCAAACTTTTTTGCATACCACTGTACTTAATGTTTTATAAAAGGCACTTTAAGAGTAAGTTGTGAAACTTGAGAATATTGACTTCTACCTGGGCTGCTACCTCTTGGCGTTCCTAAATAGAATTCACAGGACATAAGACAAATAAATGCATCAAAGAATGCACAGATAGTTGCTGTAAATAGTGAAAAAATAAGGTAAAATGTTGAGCTATTTTGGGTAATGGTTAATATGAACCAAATAAAAAGTTTTGAGTCCCAAACCTTGACACCTCAAACAGTATGTTTTGAAAAGAGTTTCTCAGGATATATCCTTGCTTAAAATTGAAATGTATACAGTAATCCTTTGGCACAAAGAAGCAGATCTAACTTCTGAAGCCACAGAAAGTCTTTCTGAGGTAAAGGTGGCAAAGCTCACATTCAGATAGGACCTCTTTGAATTTGATTCATGTGCAAGTTGAAAGGAGTGCAGAATATGTGGCAACACCACCAGCTCTTACCGTGTCCAGGCAGATCTCATCCTCCCTGCCAGCATGATATTTATGTGGCGATGACATCTTATCAGAGGTGATCTGGAGCTGCTGAGTTCAGGTTTACCCTGTGTTCTGCTTCTGTCTGGTTAGCACTTTTCCTCCTGAGTGACGGATACAAGCTCCTCAATTTCCAAAGCTCGTGGATCAGCATATTTGACTGCTTATAGAGCTTCTCATGAAGTTTAGGTCTGTCTGCAGATTCCAAAGATGATAAAAGGAAAATAATCCCAAAAGTAATAGCACTAAGCTGCTGGATTCAATGCACATTTGGCCAATGTAGGACAAAGAATTTTTGGGTTGAAAAAAATCTAATCACAACAATATAATAACAAATAAAGCTGCAAGCAGCGATCAAAGGGCTTGAGCACCCCCTATACCATTGGTGGCGGTTTGTTGTACTATACACTATGGCCAACCCTTATTTAAGAGTTGTATTCAAGGTCGAATTGTTAAAAACACTGAACAATACAGACAATTTAACCATATAATGAAGAGTCACGACCCCCAGGTGTGTCTATGAACTAGCCGGTAAATCTGTAAATCTTTTGGCCAATATTCTTGTCACATATTTTAAAAAGAAGTACCTTTTTTTCTGTGGCAATCGGGACTGATCAGACATTGAATGGTTGCGTTGTAACATCTTTCTGTTTATAAGGAAATGTTGCATTTCGATGGCCGCTGTGCATACATAGATTAACAAATTTAAAAAAGCTTCACAATTTAAAGTCTCATATGCCTTAATATAGGACCAATGGAGTTTAAGGATGAACAGATAACATCTCTAGAAATTGGTTAAAGTATGACATATGCAAAAAGTTTTGCGTAATAGCCGAATTCCTGTCAAAAAAATGACAGAACTGTAAATATTGTACCTGTTTTTGCAAATAGGACTGCAACTAACACATAGATCGTTATCCATTTTTAATCATTATTATTATTTTCACAGCGTATGAGCCCTTCTCATGAGCCCTTCTTGTGCTTCTTTATTGTTAAACTGCATTGATTTGTTCAAACAACTCTGACATGCACACTGTGGCGGTTCTCTTTTCAAATCTTTTGAATCACAAAAGCTTTAACTGAAACTCTTTGATCAAATCCATAGTGAAGTGTTCGTTTGCTTTTGTACATTTGTCAATTATTATCTTTGCAATTATTACCAATTTGCAAACCCAAACTGTAAAACACTGACACTACAGCCAGTGATAGCTCATCCATTTGCAGTTTTTATTACGTGGAGCTCCAGAACTCCCAAGTAATCAGTAATCAACCAAACCACAAAGGTCAATTCAATGGGAAATGTTTTTGTTCAGCACTTTCCACAATTGGCTGTTTGAAATCTGCAATATAAATAAACTTGTTGACTTGTTGAGTATGTCTTCCAGGTTATGTTAGGTTATCTTTATGAGTGGCTCAGGAGTTCATGATGTTAGTCAACTTAGTCCATTTACAGCATATCAATCATGCTCTTATCGTTTAAATCACAACATGCCATCATCCTTTGTTTGATTGGGTCATCCAGGTCAACAGTGACATTCGAGGCATGTGAAAATTGCACTAAAGTGTGCTTAGAACCCCTTTGTTGATCAATTTTTCAGCCTGAAACCAATTATCTCTAAAATGATGGGTTTAAGACCAGACCTTAAAGTGGGGAAGAAGGACAAACATCATGTCTGTAAGTATTCTAGGAGGCATCAGGTGGATCATTTGTCATCTTGATATCCATTAGAGTCATGAGGCATGTACCAGCCAGTAATTCCCCAAGATGATTCAAGCGTAGGCTTGTTTGACACGGTCGAACATGGTATGAGGTTGACAGTATAGGACGATTTTTAGATGTTTTTTTTTTTTTCACAGTAGATTCGTGTTTACTGAATGATGAAACTGAGGAAAAGCCTTAAACAAAACCTTTGTATAAGAACTTTTCTTTAGCTATCAGATCAGCTTAACTACAGTTTACATAAAATTTGAAATAATAAGTTATATGCAAGTACACTTTCAAAAGAAAATCTAGATATTTACCCAAAAACATTAAACCATATGAGAATAAATTGAAGCTAACAGAATTTAAGCTAACAGCTAATCAATGTATGAAAGATTTGGTGTGAAGTTGGAAGCCCTCAAAATTTATACATTTTTGAAAATAAACAACAAACTAAAGCACCCACTCAGAGACAAACCTGTGAAATAGACTCTATATCTCTATCTTCTCCAGCTAGGAACAAAACACTGGAATCTGCTTCTAAAGTGGAAAAGGGATTACCAGAGGACTACAGTAAAAAGTGAAGTCTGTAACTCAACATCTGAAAAGCAATCATCTAGTCTTTATATATTATATATATTCAAATAAAATATTTTATGTAGGTGCTCCGGAAAGTGCGCTGGGGAATAGTCTTCACCCCATCTGTACAGCGGTGCGTGGGTTTCCAGACAAGACTATGCTGGTGCATCCGTTATGCTCCAATCAAAATGGACCAAGTGCCTGGCATGCTCTTCTGGGGAATGTAAATCCAGCCAAGCACCAGTGACTCAACTGGCCCGATGGCAAACTGTAGACCCGGTTGGTATGCACCTCCTGGGCTCCTATGGCTCTCACTGCTCTCGGCAGAGGGAATTTACCACCTTTCCCTGCATGCTTATCGGCGAGACTCCTCGTTCATTGGGGCTGCGGCACATTTAAGTGCGCAGGCCAGTGCGCGCGGGCAGATGAATCGTACCAGGCAACACTGATCGGTCATATATATATATTGCTAACACACAGTGTCATCTTTGTTTATCGTTCTTTTTCCGATTTTGTGGTATTCATCAACAAAGCGGAAATGTCTTGACGGTGTCTCCTCATAGCAGCTGACAAATCATGGTGTTCCCACATGTCCCATACACTACACACGTTGAAATTAACAGCTGAAAGGTAACAACTTGGTTACTTGCATAATCAACCATTACTCTGAAGGATAAGGAGAGGAGAAGGATGTCTCCTTGCCACAACTTTTAGGTCATGTGCTATAAGGATGACTGGAGCGCTGGTATAGTTAGGATCAGCTCCTTTTGCATCACAGGAAGTGTGAATGTGCAGCACTTGGTTTTATGCAGGTTTATGCAAAGTTTCAGTTTTGAAGAAGGCTTATTGAAAGAATGCTGCAATTTTCTTTAACCCTTGTAAGGTCTTCGGGTCTGTGGGACCCGTTTTCAATTTTCATCATTAAAAAAACTATACAAATAAATATTTTTTCAAACTGAGATTCATTGGCCTTGGCTCATTTTCTGTGAGGGACAATAATCAGAAAAAAAATCATTGACCCCCCCCCCCCCCAGGCATCCCCCTCCTTCACATTTGTATTACATACAGGGTCTTCGGGTCCACTGGACCCAGGGCTAGTTAAAGTGTTGAAATCTTAGGTCCTGTGTACTCTCAATTTCCCTACATGTGTGTGGGTGGGTGTGGGTGTGTGTGCATACGTGCATGTGTGCGTGCGTGCGTGCGTGTGTGTGTGTGTGTGTGTGTATATATGTGTGTTGAAGGGAGAAAGTAATACGGTTCCCACACAAGGTTGCAACAATGTTGTAAATTTGGAGCACCCAACAATATTTGCACCCACATTCCCACACGTTTCATACTCTGCCCTGCGGGAATGAAGCTTGGAGAGGTTCCATACTACACAAGATGGCAAAGCGATTCTCAGTTCATCCTGCGGTACAACTGAGTTCAAATCTTTGATGCTGACATACAGGACAGTCACAGGCTCCGCTCCTTTATACCTTCACAATCTCCAGCTCTACGTCCCCTCCAGACCCCTCCGTTCAGAAAATGAACAGCGTCTGTTGGTCCCATCTCAGAGCGGCAAAAAATCTCTCACCAGGACCTTCTCCTTCACAGTTCCTGGCTGGTGGAATTCCATTGCCGTCCCTGAATCTCTTTACACCTTCAAAAAGTAGCTAAAAACTCAACTCTTCCGAGAGCACTTACTAACTTAAAATTTTTTTTTAAAATTAAAAAATAAAAAAACCCTCTGAAGCACTGATTTGAATTCATTTTCTGTACTAGCTTGAAAGTGTTCTATGTGTATGTCTTCTGATCAATCCACTTTGTACCAAACTGCTTGATGTTTACTCCCAATGTAAGTCGCTTTGGATAAAAGTGTCTGCTAAATACACAAATGTAAATGATACTGGAAGAGACAGATGGATTTGAAGATGAAGCAGAGGAAGATGTTTGGAACATATTTCTGAAAATTCTGACACTGAGTTTGAAGAAGTGGATGAAGATCAGCCAGGTGAGAAAAGTAAAAGAGACTCAGGACCAGACCTTCATCAGTCTGGACGATATGAACAGCGAGGGCAAGCCTCTGAACAGCTGTGGCCAGGACAAGCCTATCAGCCTGCTTCAAAATGAAAAAAACTTTAGGACCAGGCCGCCAGCAAGAATTTACAAGATCAGCCACTGAGCAGCCCGGCATAGGATCAGACTGTCAGCAGCTTATAACGGACATATGGATGTCAAAATATGGCAGAATTGAATGGTCGTCCTGCTCAAAAACGAAGCCCCCCGCCTGGCTGCCAATGTGATTTGGATGATACCAGGACCTACACGTTTGAGAGTCACTCATGCACACGACATCAGATCTTCTTTTGACCTTTTTATGACATACCCCATCAAGACAATCATCAAGACAATGAGGAATTATTGCTGTTTTATGATGCATTTGCTTACGTTTTTACATTTTAATAAAAAAATAAACAAAACGAGTAGCACTTCTATTCATAATCATCTGATTTGACACAGGTGAAGGAAAAAAAATGTAAAAAGTGTTGTTTATATTACTTAAAAATGTGATGAACATCTGTTGAGTATAAAAAAAAGAAAAGAGAATTCAATATGTTGAATTAAGGACCTAAAAATGCCATGGGTCCACCAGACCCAGCAGGACCCCCTGTGTAACACAAAAACGAAGACCCTACAAGGGTTAAGATCCATATTATTAGACATCAAGGGATGGATTAATGAAATTAAAAAAGCTGTTTATTACCTGATTTAAAAACTACATGTATATAAGAATTGAATAAAATGAGTAAAATTTCACTAAAAGTGATGGAAACAAACACAAGCTTCCTCATTATTAAGCATTGATTGTATGTATGGGAAATATCCTTTTACATTAAATCATGATTTCATCCATTCTTTCATTTCCTTCAGCACACTATTTTCTCAACGAATGGTATTACATCAAAAATGCATCTGGAATTTTGGAAGACTATGACAAGTTTAATCACACTTTTCCCAACCTCCCCATTAATCGGCTACCAATCTGTCCCCATCCATCATGATCATTTTAATAGCGACTCCTGTTGACCTGATCATCTGGATACCTGCTGCACCTTTTTTTTTTTTACCATTTTTCAGCTCATTAATTTAACTAATTTTAATCGGGCATATTTTTGACAGTTTTATGTTATAATTCTGTGACTGCTTTTGTTCACAGATTTTTCTATTTTCCGTCCAAGAGCTGTCAAATACACGCAGGTTTGAAATAGGACCACGGAGTTTAACCCTTGTGTTGTGTTAGAAACCTGTTTACACCTGTGGTGTTAGCGGGTCCATTTGGACCCGTGATTTAAAAATGCTTGAAAATGCTTAAAATCACCAGTTTTCTTCAAATTTTGTTTTTCAGCTAATTGCTGGCTTAGTATGTATTCATATAAATGGCACCAGTGTGGGAATTGTTTTTAGTTGGCTCCACAGACACAGTATTTTAAAATATACCACTCGTTTTTGATTGCGAAAACTGTTTAAATTCACTAAATATACATTTTTTTCTTATAGAATGAGTATAAATAAACTGTAAATCTGTTATTAGAGCTAATATTAGAGTACACCTACCAAAGTTTTCTTTTATTTTTTTATTATTATTTTAAATGATCAACAATAGTAACATCTTTGGTGTTTCGGGTCAAAACGGACCCGCATAGATAAATGGTAGGATAAAGACAACAAGTCAATTTTTTTGTCATAAAACAAATTTCTATTTAACCATACCAATTAACCAAACAATGTAACCATAAAAAGAACATCGATAAACTTCTCTGACACTCCACTCTCAGGTTTCCAGTATATTTGCATATTCCATGCATAGGCAGTTTTTGCATCCCATGCTGCCCATTTTTTGGTACCTTATTGTCCAGGCTTGCTTGGCATGTACTGCCTGAAGGAACAGTGGCCTCTGAATGGGACTAGCCATTCATCCACTGTCCACCTCTGGCCCAGGATTGTATACAAAGGGTCAATTTTCCACCCATTTGTCCCAAACCTCCCTAATGGGAGCAAGCTCGTCATTCTCACGACGAGCAACTCTTGTTTCCCTGTTGTCAAAACGTAGCACTCTTGATAACACATGAAAGGCTTGAAACGACATTGTGGCATGAAAAATAGGACGTCCTGATTCACCATCCCATAAACTGGCCGTAGCTTCATTACAGGATCTGTATACCCCCGCAAGAAGCAACAGTCCCATGTAGACATCGAGCTGTGTTTTGTTCATCTCTGTCCAGCTATCAGCAAATTCTCCCTTCCATGTTGGTCATCTCAAGTAGGATTTTCTGAATAGATTGTGGAAAGAACAGTTCAAACGTTGACTTGATGTCTTGGGCGTGTGACACAGCGTATCTAGTAGGCCCTGGAGTCATTCTGAGGATGTTCTCTATCGGTGCCCTGGAATGGGTTTGAAGAGGGCTTGATAAACATGAATTGTCACCTTTTCTTGACTTGAAAACCTGTCTTTGATCATCTGTGACATTTGGGTCCTCTTCATATGTTTGGTCTTGTTCAGGGTCACACAGAACCTCATCCTCAGACACATCCTCCTCAGCTTCACTTTCCCCTCTACTCTCAGGATCACCATCATTGGCAAAGATACGACCCAGTGCCTCATGAACAGTATATCTTTTGCTCATGTTAACAGATGCTCCTACAGAATTCAACTGATAATATCCCAAACCCTCTTTGTATGTGCCAGTGTTTATGAACAATGTAAAGTTTGAGTTCACTTGGGGGGTGGTGTGTGTGTGTGTGTGTGTGTGTACATGTCTGTACCTATGCATGTGAAAGAGGCCTGTGTGCGTGGGTGTGTGTGTGTGCATGTGTGTGTGTGTGTGCGTGCGTGTTTGTGTATGATGATGTGGGCCATAACTGTGCATATTGGACCATAATTGATCATTTGGAAAACCTGTAGCTTTTAAGTGATGCTTACAAAAGCCAGAATTCTCTACCGGGTCATTTTGGACCCGTAACACCACAGATGTAACTTTTTTTTTTTGAGCCGTTTAGAATTTACTAAAATTGTGAAAATTGCTTTTGCTGCATTTAAATATGTGTGTCTGAGGATTAGATGAAGCCTCATTCCAGGATAAAAAGGGAAAGTGTACTTTTTACACAGTCAAACTTGAAAACGGGTCAATTTTGACCCTAACACAACAGAAGGGTTAAACAAACAGATTAAAAAAAATGGTTCTTTTAATTTCCTTTTTATGAATTCCATAGCTGGTTTTGATTTTTTTCACTTTCTTGAATGATGAGGGCTTTTCTTTTTTTTTGTGAATCGTACAAAAACATTCTACTGTATTCAAAAGAACATTCCGTAAAAAGTTTTTTTCATGAATAAACAGTCCGGTTATTGTGTGTAACCTCCCTGTAGAAACACAGGAAATGAAATATTGGTGGTGGCAAACAAAAGTGACACGTAATTACCGTGGACACATTTGGCTGCCTAGGCAAACAAATTCCTGTTAAATAGGTTTTGAACTGCGGTAGTGAGATTAATCACTTCCCTATGAGCACGGCCATATGGGCGAGATCAATCAAAACCCACACTGGGAAGCTTTGATGCAAATATATTCACTTATTTAACCGTTGCTTTTATGTTTCCATTCGTTCGGTCAAAGCAGGTACTTTCCAATCTGCATCTCTGCTGGATCCCATTAGTGTTTTAACAAAGGCCGCAAATGCAGGTCATGGTGAAAAGCACAGATTCAACCTTCCAGACAGGCGTTTCACCGTAACCCTGTTGATTCTCCCTTTTGGCTTACAACAGATTACTTTTCAGAAGAATTACCAAATTACATGGGCTAAAACCTTTGAAAATGTGTGTGTTTTGTTTATAACATGCAACCCAAAGGGCAAATTTGGTTCGTAAACTTTTTCTATGTGTTTTTGCATGTTTCCATTCTCTGGAAATCCGTATTCTGCTCAGTAGCATCCCAGGTTTTCAAGAGTCTATTACACAGGAAGAGGAAAAAAAACACAAGGCTTCTTTTTAAGTTCTTCAACACAGAGTTCAAAGCTTTTCTACCTCTGGGATGAACATCTACACCGGAATTGAGTTAAAGCAAGCAAATCCAGATTTAGTTTTCTTAAAGAAATATATCACTGGGTTACTTTTTTATAAATAAATTATATTATTATTCATATTAATTTAATTTAAAAAATAAGAAGAAGTAAATTGCAGAGTATATAGCATATTACACTGTAGCATATTTAGCATAAAGAGTCGTTTCAATGTTATCCATGCTAGTCTCATTGTGATCGGCTTCTCTGTGGCCAGCAATTATTATTTAGTAACTAATTGTTGTCACATACTTCAAAAATAAGTATCTTATCAATGTTTAATGTATAATGGACTATAATTAGTCCATTATAGTATAGTAGACTATAAGGTTTTATTATGATGTAGATGTGTTTAGACATGAACTGTTGGCATAGTTGGTAAATTTGTAACCGATCAGACAGTGAATGGCAGAGTTAATGACAGAGTTATTCTTAACAAACTTCTTTGTGGCGAAATGTCGACTTGACGGCTGCTGTGTGTACATAGTTTAACAAAGTCAAAACAGATTCGCAATTTAACATCAAACACACCTTAACATAAGACTGATTGAGTTCTGAGGTCTGGAATTGGACTTGACTTTACAAGAAAATTCTAAATAATTGACTTCCTGTCCGTTTTGGGAACTCTTTTTTGTAGGTCTTAGTCCAGGGGTGTCAAAGTTCCTGGAGGGCTACAGTCCTGCACAGTTTAGCTCCAACTTCAACTAAACACACCTGATGCAGCATGTTAGGTCCTTTAGGCTGTTTGTAAGCTTCAGGTCTGGGTCTTTTTGAACAGGGTTGGAGGTAAACTGCGCAGGGCTCCGGCCCTACATGAAATGAATTTGACACCCCTGCCTTAGTCTGTTTCAAAAGCGTTCCAAATGTCAAACATGTTCTTTGAACACAGTGAAATAGCAGTATAAAGCTGACGTTTATTCCATGTTGCCACTAGGTTATAGTTGTTAAGATATAGTTGCAACTATAACGGACACTGTAGGTTGGTACATAGAATTGTTCAGCCATAGACTCCTAAGACACTAACTAAATAAAATTAAATTTAATTTCGGAATAAGATAAAAATGGAACCCAATTGCGTACATTTTGACGGCCACAGTGAGTCTATAACTATGTTAAAAAAGCTTCACAATTTAACATTCTATATGCCTTAAGATAAGACTGATGGAGTTTGGACACTAACAGATTAAATCTCTAGGAGTTTGTTAATGCATGAGCAAAAGCAAAAGTGGTCAGTTTTAGAGATTTTTGCATTTATGTGTAACAATCGGAGAGTGCAATTGAATTTGGTGGTGCCATTTTAACTACTTTTTGAACTAGAATCGGAGTAAATTTGTAAAAATGTATTAAAAATGTATCAAAAGCCGTTGAGACAATAATGAGCAATTGCAATGGGGTTCTATGCATCTTGCTCCAATAAAGTAATCATTACATCTGGTTTCTATATTATAACTAAACAAAACATTTTTGCAACAATTCTTTAAAACACTATTCTTCAAAGAATTTTCTTCAACCCACTGTGCCCCCAATGCCCCCAACAATCTGCGAAGCTACTTTTCAGCATCTACATAAAAGTACTATATAAATATATTAGAGTTGCTTTGACAAACAAGTACCCAATACAGAAAAAAATAAACAGAAGAAATAGAAATACTGGAATGTTGCTCTATAACTTGCATGTCTTGTGTATTCCCATCAGGCAAAGACTTTTGAGAAATATCTCTCCATCACAAATCCAGCCACTTGAGCATTTCTTTTTCAAATGGAAATAGTCAAAGCTCAGATGGGGAAAAAAGATGATGAAGAAAAAAGAAAATGTAACATGAAGCACAAGAAGAAAACATTTCTCCCTCAAGACAAATAATGTGAAATAACTCAAAAACAGCAGCGCCAAGATCAACTAACTTGTTTATTCTGTCCAAAAGCTATCTAGTGGATGCTAACCTACATTTCTTTAGGGTACAGTAAGCTCTGTATAATGTGTTCTTAGAATTAAACAAATAAATAAAGGTTCCACAATTTTGAGCTCACTGTTTATTTCTCATGGACCGCGGTTTCCTCTCGCTCTACAAACCTTCAAATTATCTGCATTGGTGACCTGTCAGGTAGATTTTTACTTGCTCACAGGACGAAGTGTGAATGCTGAGTGAAGATGGGAATTCAATTGGATTGATGATCTGTACAATGTGTGCTGGGAAAAGAAGCAGCATAATCCCATAGCCATATATTAGACGGATGAATAAGGTTGAAGATGCAATGAATGATATAGTTGTTGGACAGTGAAAATGAAATGATGTCTTTATATGTTCTTTTTATATGATTATTGCGCTAAACAACAGCATACTTCAAACGTTTGTTTGCGGTACCATATCACTAAACAAGCTATAATAATAATAATAATAATAATAATACATATACAAAATCTGGTTTGACTTATCAGATATGAAATCAAGATTGAATTACCAAGCAAGAGCTTTGCGTGAGTAGGAGACGGTGAATAGAAACGATCTTAATTGCCACAGAGACTATCAAGAGACTTCTTTTTCTCAGCAGTGGTAACATGGTGCTTTAGTTAAAATAGTACACTTTAAACATATTAATATGACACACCTGAGATTTTAGCGGTCTAAGTTCTCAGTTCTTGCTTTTCCTGGGTTTGAAACAACAACATTTGTGTAAGGATTGTTTGGTTAACTAAACATGTTTCGGGGGGTGTGCTCAGAACGTGACCACCCATCAATTATTCTATTTCCTCATGCATTTATAGGATGATCAATCACATCTTCCTATGACTCAGTCTGATTAGCGTCCCACCTTATTCCCCTTCTCCACATCTTTATACTGGAGGAGTGAGGTTCTCTGATGCATCCGAGAAGGACAGCAATCCTTGTACGTTCCTCCCCGCAACTTATGCTCACAAACTCAGAGCAGGTCGTCCCGACAACTGAAATCCATGGAGGTATTGCAAAAGTATGTAGTTTAACTGGGGTTAATGGTTAATCGTGGCAGTTGCATGCCACACATTCCTTTTTATTTGAAAATTTGCTGTGGCTGTATCTGATTGGACATACAGAAGGCAACACATCACTTCCAGTTACCAGTTTTAAAAGATCTCACGAGACACACAAAAACAAAACAAAAAACAAAGACAAAAGAACAACAAAATAGAAACAATTGAGTAAAATATATGAACATTTATTTAAATTTCTCATAGGTTTTCAGTGCATTCTCTGAATTAATTGGTAGCCCTCAGGGGTCATCACTGGTGCCAACTCTACGCGTATTTCCTGTTTGTGGCTTGATGTAATCCTCACTGATTTCTGTGACTTGTAAAAAACATAGCAACTAACGACTGTCAACTTTTTGCGATTTTGTCCGTTCTGGCTGTGTCTCGCTATAAAACGCCATCTGCCTAGCTCTATCTAGACCTGCCGATCAATACCAAGGGTTATAAAACCTAGTTTACTATATTTGAAAGAAAAACGTTTACCTCAATCACTCTTAATTACTGTAGGCCAACCATATGTTGAAAAGAATTGCCTCAGCAAACAAAGTAGCATTACACGCAACCGTGAGAACAAATTTATTAGACTTCTCTGTTTTGGTAATGGACCTCATTGAGGGAATCATCAGTCAACACATTACAAGTAGAGCTTTACAGACCCTTCTGCTTTCTGACTTTTTCAAACACTACAAAACTCAACAGTGTATTTGGTAATCATGGAACTTGTTACGTCCCGTGGCTATCAATGCCTAGGGGCAAGGTGGGAGTAACACTAAAGAAAATAACCAACAAAATAAAACTATATAGAGATTTAACTACATGGAAAAGTGATTTATTTACAATGGATAACAGTACACCAACCACACAATGCAAACTAACACCCAATGGTTTACAAAACTAAACCTGGGGAGAAAAAAATAAAAAACAAGGAGGAAGTTACTTTTTCCTCCACCAACCTAAATCTTAAAACAAAACCAAGGTGTAAACCAAAAAGTAGCAAAGCTACTCAAACATAAGAAAACAGAACAGAATCTAAAAAAGGCTGGAAACACAAAGCAACAAAGCTCTATTTAACTGTGAGTCTATTTAACTAAAGAGTCAAGTCAAAGCAAGACAATTCTCAATCATGGAGTCACAAGTGTATCCAAACAGGGTCCAGGCCAGCCTCTGAATGGTCCTTGTGATTGGACCCACCTCCAAGAAAACCAATGGGAAACAACTTCCTCACAGTGGGTGGAGCATAGCAAAAGAAACAAGCTCCAAAAGAAGAGGTAAATAAAAACACAACTTTAAACACAAATAAACACAGAATACCCTATGGGTTGAAACTGAACTCCAAATCTGTGAGTTCCTATGGATAGAAGCATTTGCATGTAATGGAAAGGGAATGGATACCAGTGGGGCTGGAAAAATCATCAGATTTGGCTTTTCTGTTAAATTGACAGATATGATACACACACCAAGGAAATGTCACATCTTTATCAGACCGAATAAAAAGATTCAATTACATTTCTTTTCCAAGTCACCAGGGTTGAGATCATGGCTCAAAAAGAACACATCTTTTCTAAATGGAGCAAGCACCACAGTCCAACATACAGTTTCACTAAGAAGATTTTCAGAAGTAGGTGCACACCTTTCTCATCAATAAATGCTCCTTGATAAAATAAGCTCTTGATCTCTCCGCTTGGAACAACCCTTTTAAACAAGGGTGTCAATGATTTAGCTTTAGAATGTTCTTCGATCAACTGTCTCTGGATCGACAAACATAACATTGCTCACATTATTTTTCAGATTAGACATGCCTTTCCCTTTAAACCATGATGTGTCTAACTTTTCCTCAAGTGTTTCAGAAAGATCACACCTCTTTTGAAGTCTACGCATACTGGAAAAACAGTAAAGTCAGTTCCATCACTCGAATCTACATCACAGAAAAAGAGGTTAATCCACCATCTCAGTCACTATTATCAATTTTACTTCTACTAAGCATTTTTCTATGTAAATTTTACCCACATAACAGTTAGAGCAGGTCTAACAACCACAGTGACCACACCAAAGTTCAGTTTTTCTGCCTTTCCACCAGATTCTACTTATGCAACAATTTGATTTTGTATGGATTAGCTCTATTCATCACGATTCTCTTCAAGGTGAAACTTTCAGAGTGGGCTTGTTTTACATACTTCACACGCAACACCATTCAAGTTCCACTTGGTGACATAGCCAATGCGACATCTGTCTTCTGTGATCAGAGAAAAAAGGTGGCTAATATGAAGCTATGTGGTTGTCTGTGTTTTTTTTTAAATCAGACAGTAATGAAGCATGCTTTGTTGGTTATTTCTGGCCAATCAGTGAGCTCAACCACTGACCAATCAGAGATCAACAGGGTGTTGTGTCACAGCTAAAAGTATTATCTTGGCCTGACTTAACCTGCTTTTATAACCTCATCCAAATGTGGTAAAGTACAGCTAAAAGGTTCAGAACACAGTGGAAAAGCACCCCACAGCTTGTGGAGTCGAGCCAAGAAGATCCAGGTCAGTGGAAAAGCAGCATTTATAAGATTAATGGGAAACTAATAAAACACCGGAGCCATAAATCATAGATCATAACATAATTGTTTACTTGTCCCAACATAATTTTGGAGATCAGATTTCACTATATTTTTTCACTCAATGCCTTTCATCACGTGGGTAATTATTCTGCTGGCAGTTGAAAGTGAATGTTTCATAAACGACCATTTTCCAATCCTGTGATCATGGAAAACACACAATCTGTTTTGTAATCTGCAATTGCTGGGACGCAGCATCACTAGAAGAAATTAAGTTCAGAACTGTCCAAAGTGTGAATAAAATTTGAGCACAGATTGGAAAAATCCATTTTGGGGGGGAATAATTCTAATCGGAAATAAACATTTGTAAAAGCCGAAATTTAACCATAAGTTTAGTAATCAAAATAAGAGATTTTCTCCACCGCAATGCAAATAAGTGGTCCTAAACAGGAATATAGAATGAAACAGGTATGCAAAGCAATGTTCAAAAGGTTCTACAGCTGTCTTTGACCCATAACACTAAAAGAAAATGAAAGAATAATGGACGTTACTTGAGATTAGAATCTGAAATAGAGATGTCAAGACTGTAATGAGATCCATCTTTGGGAATATTCAGGTTTTGATTAGTCGGGTTAATTACGGTTAGCACCAAAGTTAGAGAAATTGCAAGCTGGTAATTCTCAGCCTTTCCCATTAAATATAACCTTTTCCATGAGGACACAAGATATAAGTAAAATGCTATCTATTAATAATAATCTTTGGTCGCCGAATTGTTTACTGTAGCTTCAGCGATTACTTACAGTACATATGCAAATTCCAAGTTCTTCAAGATTCTCCCAGTGATCATTTGAGAACTCTGAACAGAGTAAACAACATTTCTTATTAATAAGTGTTTTAGAAATAAGTTTGACATTGAATAACATGCATTTGGAAAGTAATCTCTCTCAGAGTTCATTAAGCACCGAAACTTTGACATTTTATAAAAGAATCACTGCTTTAATTGATAATGTAATATTATAAAAATATATATACTTTTGAGTATTTTTTTGCTTATGCTCATGTTTTAAACAACAAATATTAGCCCTGTTTTAATAAGTATAGAACAAAAACTTGATCCTTAATGGAAGAAATACAAAATATGTAGGATCTGCCTTCTTCTGGGATGCAGAAAACCGAACTAGAAAGCTTATCTGCTATAGTCCCAGATGATTTTCAGCAGAGCAGTATTGACAGGTGTGAGAAGGGGGGATGGTAGGGGTAATAGTCATCTGGTAAAGGTCATGTAAAACAGGTTCGAGTGAGACCCAAGACTAATTTTCAAACAGTGATGTTCACTGAGTGCCATGCAACCCTGGGTGGGCCTGATGTATGGAGTAGTGGATAGGACAACCACCCAGGTCCATAAAGGCTGCAATGGCCGGAATCATGCGAAGTGTGCTGGTCAGCCCCCAAAAGTGGAAAGAGGACCTCTGCAAAGTAGGTGTTTCTGACTGACCATTTCCTGCCATAGTTCAAAAGGAAGACTTATCCTTCCCATAATTCGTGACAATCAATGGCTACTCTGGAGATAAAATGAAAGAAAGTCATGACGTGGCATCTATCCTCCCCTGACTTTTTGAATCTCTGGAGCATGGAGCATCCAAACAGCAGCTCTGGGAGGCTATTCTAACATCTTTAAGGCTTCAATAAATATACTGCAACTACGACAAATGACAATTTTCAGTTCTTCTCAGCAACATACTGTGTAAAAAAAATGGATATTTTAATTTTTCATTTATTTTGTAGAATAAAAACCTCTTATAACTAGGTTTGTTCAATAAATATTGAAGTGTATGCATGACATAAGAATGACATAAGAATTCTGCTGACTGTTTTGTCATCAATTATTTAGACCCCCACCATTTAATGACTACCCCATTTTATCAAAATTGAACGGAGAAAAGTATGCTTCTTTCTTTGATAATGTGAAAAGTTTAGCGTCATTAAAAACAGAAACTTGTGCAAACTAACCCATTTTTAATGAAACCAAATTCTCTGTAATCTTTGTTGTACCTGGGTATTTGTATGTTTGTATATTTCAAATACATTTTTAGCTTTAAATGTGATGCATTGTTGTTTTCCAAGGAACTGGATTGACAACCTTGACATAACTACTATGTTCTCTTTATGGATAAAGACTATTTATATTCTAGAATGGAATATAAATTGATTGGTGCTTACAGTTAAGCACCAAAAGAGACAAAGGTTAATCACATATTTGGCCACATAAACTCAGCACTAAATGAGCAGACATTTTTATGTTTAGAAACATTCAGTATGAGACAGTTTGCAGCTATTTTACTTTAAAATTGTGGCCAAGGAAGGTAAATCATTTTATAGGTATTTCTGTTCTGCTGTGGTGTTGAAATTATATCAAAATTTAGCCAATTTAAGTCATATTACAACTGTGATCATCACGTTTTAGTTATGAATGAACTTGTAGGTTAAGGTTACATTGTTTGTTTTAGAGTCTGTTGGAGGTGCATTCTAAATATTTGTGGATATATGAAGCATTAGCAGTATAAGTTTATTGACTCCTTGTTGTCATGCAGTCGCAAGGGACTTGTGTGAAAAAAAGGAGCCAACAAATAAAAGCTATAATAAGATAATAGCTACATTGTAGGGGACTTTTTTGTCTCAATCAAGGGCAGTGGTGGAGGTGAGCAGAGGACAGTAGAAGGGATGTGTTAATAAAGAGCAGTGATAGTTTTACCATCATAATCTTTCAGGATGGATGCAGTTGAACGCACACGGTTCACGAGAGAGCTGTCTGAGCTGCTCTTCCTTCAGATTTATATCACCAAGAATGCTAAATCTAAAGAGCAGAGTCAGACTTGGCCAACTCCCCTTATTATGAGTCTGCTGGTGGATTATTATCTTTGGAGCCATGGAAGTGTGAAGGGCGGGGATGATGCTGCTCTGGTATTTTGGATGCTCAGAAATTAGCCTAAACAGCTCCATTTTTGCTTTATCTTTTAGCCAGCTGTAAATAAAACTGGCAGGAAATGTATAATAGTTCCACAAATATGAATAATAGTTCCACAAATATGTCTTTTTTTTCAGATAAACAGCATGTAAACACTGTATTATAGACAGAACCCCTGCTGTTGTGTTGGAGGAGTGTTACAGAACTTTCCTTTGTAAAAGAATGACTCCAGATCCAAGGTGAAGGGAACAGCAAAGCGGCTTTATTCATCGAATAATACCAGTCAAATGAAGCATTGCGTTTGCCTAATAATCCTACACATGTGCGTGCTTGCAGGAAAAGAGAAAGAGAGCTAGAGAGAGAGTGGAAGAGCCTTCAAACAACTTGCTTTTATACACCCCTTTTTGCCAACGTGATTTAAGCTCGTCTGAGATTCAGGCTCTTCTTCACCTCACCATTTCCCTTTAGGAAAGAGCCAAACAATTGTCTACCTTTAAAAGTAGGCTGCGGGATTCAAAATTTACATCAAACAATAATGGAATGAAAAAAAATAACAGGAGTCGCTCACTGGCCACTTTATTAGGTACACCTGTCCAATTGCTCGTAAATGCAATTTTCTAATCTGCCAATCACATGGCAGGAACTCAATGTATTTAGGCATGTAGATATGGTCAAGACAATCTGCTCCAGTGTAATGGAGAAAGGTCATTTAAGTGACTTGAACATGGCATGGCTGATGTTGGCAGACAGAGATTTGATTACCAGGATTTACAGAGATTGGTCTGTAAAAAGAGAAAATATTCAGTTCTGTGGGTAAAAGCAAAGTGTACCTAATAAAGTGGCCAGTGAGTATATGCTTTATAGCAGACATAGCTATTGTTTTATTTTATAATTTAATGTCATATAGACGTTTTTTACTTGATGGCTGATTGATGGATTCAAGGAAAAAAAATATCTTCAGTTACAGCAATTAGGCTTTTGTTTGAAAATATTTTCTTGACCAGGCATACATGTTTAAACGGATTCCTGTCAAATTGGGATCAAGCAAACCTGACAGGAAGCTGATAATGTTCCTGCATGTGTGAAGAGGCTGAATTATGACAAATATTGGAGTCTGGCTAGCTTTTGCACCAGCTGCTTCAGAATCATCATTTACACAGACATTAACATTAACACGCCAGCAGCCAGCTCTGTTTCATTCTTGTTTTGACGGGTTCCCTCAAGCCAGGGCACAGAGAGAATTCATTGTATCTGGACTCCATTAATATTAAACAAAACTAATATACTAAACTAATCTGAAGACATCCATAAGCAAAAACAAAAACAAAAAAAAAAACCTAAATAAAAATATATTTTTGCCGAACGTCATCATTCTTTTTGGCAGAAAGTTTGAATTGCATGTAAAACCAACAGCGATTTTTGCCCCTATGCAGATATTTGGCCGTATCTATTTTAAACTGCAAATAAAATCATCATAAACAGCACTTTTACTAGACCTCAGTGAGGCCTGGCCTCTCACAGAACTCACTTTTCTACATCAGTCTTCATTCGCTGCCACACTGGAACAAAACCAACTGACCTTGGCGCTCATGCGGCTTTAAATAAATGAGGGCATCTGAGTGCTGGCATGTGTGCATGTGTCAGTTTGTCTGTGATCTGATGTGAGCAATTGCACCGAGAAGGATCTTAATGTGTAAGCCACTAGAGGTGCGGGCTCTGTTCAAATGCTTCTATTAATTAATGGCGTAATTAAGATTTTGTCACTGACGCAGTATGCTGTGACAGGGATGGATGGGTGGCTCTGTACCTGTGCCAGGCAGTCAAGGAGGCATGCAGTTGCCAGTCGCTGTAATGAATGGCACCAATTTAAGGTATGTTTCATAAGTGACAGGGCCACCTGTGAAGGTTTAGTTGCTGGATTTCATCATGCCAACATCAGTCAGGCAGATGCACGGACGCTGCACTGAACTGTAAACTGACCACAGTCTCACTTGTGCTTTATTCATTTAAAACAGTATTTTTTTTTTTTCAAATCTTCTCTTTCTCTACGCTTTAATGGTAATTTATGCAGGTACAAGTGCCCTGCCTCTGGATGAACCAATGATTGACAGTGGTGTAAAGAGTACTGAAATATCATACTCCAAAAGTACCAGTACCAGAAGTAAAAGTACCATCACTTGGCCAAAAAAAAGAAAAGAAAGTGGAGCAAAAGTATCTGTTCTAAAAACGACTCAATGTACGGGTAAAAAGTAGCTTTTTTAAAACTACTCAAGAGTAGATGATATCACACTGATGAATCGTTTCACCTTATATTCTATAAATTTCAGGTCAGAGCCATTTTCTCAAAGGTTTTTTTTTTCAGAAAGATAGAAATAGAGTAGAGGTAAAGGAGAGAGAGAGAGAGAGTAAGAGAAAATAGAGAGAAAAAAAGGAGAGCATAAAAGAAAAGAGAGATAGTAGAAAGAGAGTGAAAGCAAGCTGGAGGAAAAAGAGAGGAAGAAAAAAATAAAGGAGAGGGTGAAATACAAAAAATAAAAGTACATGAGAGTAAGATAGAGAGCGAACATATGCATATGGGTGTTCGGAACATATGCAAATACCTTTATTGGCACAAAACATATGTACGCAAGGTCCATGTTGCGACAGTGGGGGCTAATCTACTAAATGTATTTTTTAAATGTATTTATAAAGTCCTAAATATTCAAAGGGCTATCATTCTTGACTCAGTCCATCTTCAGTATGATCCTGGTGTTTTAAAATGGCGTAGAGGAAGTAGAATAATACAAAGACCAGGACAGAGTATATTTTCTTTCTCTATCTTTAAGTATCTCAGCCCAAGCTCCTTTAAATCAAGTTTCTCCTATTATGTCTCTCCAGTGGCGGTAATTTAAATGACGTAACTTTCTATTTTGATATTTTTGCTAATTTTTTCCCTGACCAATGAGAGGCTCAGTGCCAGTGTTGTAGAAAGTTAACAAAATGTTCATTGAAATATTATTTCAGTAGCTAGGAAATCCAAAACTTGTAAAATATAACTTCCAATTGTCAGCACCAGTTATCTGCTCAAGACACTAATAACGATCACCTGGAATTAACCAACTGCCACTGTTTTTTAAAGACCACAGCTCCCATTGGCCCCTCAGACGCTGTCAATGTTTCCACTATGTGGACCGCTGGACTCCTCCCTGGCATCGAGGATCCATTGCTTCGTGAGTTATCTACTTACCTGTGCTGTCCGTCATCAGATCCAGAAAGTCGCTGTAGAGTGTTCCTGTTGATGTTTGGGCTCATCTGTTAGATCTGTAGACAAAAGAGCTCATCCTATCCAGTGTGCTCCCTTGTCTCTAGCCTGGTGGTTTATGCTCACAGGGTAATATGTACCTGTCTGCATCCAGATCTCCTGAAAACTCTCACCTGCTATGTCCTAAGCAGATGTTCTAGTTACCTCTGGAAGAAATAACTAGAATCCTGTGAAGACTCTGAAAAGACTTTCAAGGAGCTTTATGTAACCAATCACTGCATGGACTTCAGAAATCACTATTCATATTACTTCGGTGGTCTGAGTCTTATGTACAGTCAAACAGGACGTGACACCTATGCGCTCCCAATGTCTTGTATTGAAATGCTGCTTTTGTGGCTGTGCTAGGTTAGAACCATGTCAGTCTATGGGATAATATGGCATTTTCAGTGATTTTGAAGGTAAATAGTTATGTTTTTTTTTTTTTTTGTTAAACCTACGTAAACCCTGTTTCCAGAGTCCAGAGTCTTTCTATAATGGGCATGATAAATATTTGTAATAACACAGCAGTGAGTCCCTACCACCCTCTTTTGACTGACTGCCTTTGGCATAAAGATCTGTGTGTTTGACCTAAGGAGGATTTGTAATTCAGGATATTTCAGGCAACCATAAAAAGGAATAAAATTATATAATCAGAGTACAATAATTAAGAGTAATTTGAAAGGCACAGAGGAACTGCTAAACAGCAACGTGTGTATAGTCCCTATAGACACTGTTGCTAGAGGTCTAAACCTGTACGAAAATGTAAACACAAGTAAGTTAGTACATATATTTATCAATGTAAACTCATAAGACAGTGATGTAAAATAACTAATTTATCAAGCCTAGACAATCAAGAGTTTGATTTTAGTGTGGCAGGCTTTCACTGAATATATTCTCGGACATCAGTTTTAGAAATGTTTTGGTCTGTCATCTTCAAAATGATAATCTTCAATCAAATTGAAGTGTGGATTAAATGGAATACATTTAAAAGAAAATGCTCTTTTTGAAAATCTCAGCACATATTAAGTGGGATTTTTCACCCATTTTCATCGACCGAATCGGTCAGCTGTGACAATCACAAACTCTCTTTGACAATGCTGCTGACTCTCTGCCATGAGGTGATGCAACCTGGCAGCAATGAAGGGGCAGCTTTTTGTGCCGATACCAGTGCCTTGCTAAAAGTCACCGAATTGATTTGGTGATGAGGAGAGTTAACTTTCAGTCTGATGAAGCTGGATAGAAGGGAACGAGCTCCAATGAGACAACTATGAAAACCTACCCGTCCACTTTGAACATTAACCTCAAAGATATACAATAGATGTTTTCTGTATAAAACATGAAAACTTGTCTCGTTACTCTAATGACAGGCTTCTATACTGTCTTAGTTTTTAAGATGCTGCAAATGTCCTATGTGCAATAGCTTAAGCGTGTGATTAAATTGTTTCATAATGGTCCAAACAGAGAATAAATAAAAAATAACGTCAAGCTTTTTTTTTTTTTACCAACAATTTTGTTGTCTCTGACCAATAAATAATCAGTATTTTCATTTTGGAATCTTGTATACACATAAAACAATAGTTTTTTATGAGGTCATGCATTCCCTTTTTGTCAGCAAAACCCATCAACAGCTTGAAGGAAGAGCCTTCAACCAAGACCTCATTTACACCTTGAGCAATTATATTGCAAACAACTCAAAATCCACAGGTAAGCCATTCACCATACTAAACTCAATAACAGCCTAAATGCTCAGAGAAAGAAAATGGATAGTGCACAGACGACTTCTTCGAAATGTGAACCCTTGATTATGAATTCCCTTCATTATATTAGCATCGCACCTTACAGCTGAAAAAAAAAAACCTCATTGCAAAAGTCAGATGTTAATCTCATGCTGATAACTTATTATCTGTACATTGGGAAGTTTCAGTTGGTACATTCTGTCCTGTTCTGTGCTTTACTTTATCTTAAGTCTGAAATAGGAATTGGAAGGAGCATTTATATACATCACTGGGGAATTATTATTATTATTATTTTTTTTTGTAAAAAAAGCAAGCTTTTCTCTTTCCTCCATCAAGTTTTTTTTTCTAAAGAACGAGATTGCTTTCTTTAACCCATTAACTCCCATTAACCTAAAGTCTGCAAACACCTTTTATCTACTGGGGTCAATTTGACCCCAACAATTTCTGTCAGGCAATTGATGACTTTGTTGACTACACAACAACACTCTGAAAAACATCCCTAAGTCTACCCTGTCGTTCAAGTGGGGGGAGGAACTATAAAATTTTTTGCGAAGTTATGTGTCTGCTGGTGGCTGAGAGACAACCAGAGAGTGTCATTATCATCTCAAGAAGATGTCTCATAGTCAGGGTCCCCCTCAAGATTATCCTCTGACTTAGACACATTCTCCTCTTTGTCACTTTCATGGTCAAAAACCTGGGACAAAATTTCACTGACAGAACACCTCCGCTTAAATTGTATTTTCAGTTAAAAGAGCATAAAGGGAGAGCCAACAGAGGACAAAGAGTTTAGACATAGTTTAGAATGTTTCTATGCAAGCTGTTGTAGCTTTGCACCTGCCCTGTAAACCATGCAATTTATGTTGTCCCCTCCCACAAAAAAAAAAAAAAACTGAAAAGTTCTGACAACAATTAGGATTTCCCCTACACCCTTGTCATGTGAACAGTCAATGGTTAACTTATTATAGTGCATATTAGAAAATTATAGCATATTATAGTAACATCAACATCACCCAAAACAAATGTCATTTTTTTTATATGATTCTTATGTTTAATACAGCTAAAATGCGCTGGGGTCAAACTGAACCAAAAGATTTGACATAAAAATAATATGTTCATTTTATGTTCACCAAGTTCTCCCTATTAAAAAATTTTTAAAAAATGTGCACGTCTTGAGAATATATATACCGGTATATATTTTTGATGGTGACATTTTCACAAAAATTGTACTTCCTTTGTACATAACTGTTGTTTCCACCATTGCCATTTACTGCAAATAAAATCTACCCCTCAACTCTCTCAAAGACTCAGAGAAAACACCAAAAATGTTATAAAATTACAGTTGTCAAAAGTTTAATAATAAAATTGAAGTTTTCTGTCGATTTTTCAAAAATTTTCTTGAAACAAATGCAATTAAGCTTCTTCGTCCTTTCTGCATCGAGGGGTTTTACTGGTGACTATCTCCAGCCCACTTCAGGTGAAAGGTGGGCACAACCTAGATAGGCAGACAGTGCAACATACACAATTACTCCTAAGAGGAATACTGAGAATTCAAATAACCTAATGCATATTTTTTTGGCATTGTGCACAGTGCAAGCACCATGAGAGTATGCCAACTCGTACCAGCGACCTTCTCTCTGAAAGAAACAGTGCAATACAACATACACAGAGAGAGAAAGAGAGAGATATGTATTTAGTATCCAGCGACATAGCAAACATTTAAATCTGGAAAAAATAATTATACTTTTTATGAGACTCGCAGAATATGTTTCCTTAGTATAAGCCTCTACACATCGGTCCAAAAAGAAATCCAAAAAATGGATCCGATATAGTCGATATATACCAGTCACTCAGCCCAATGTGTAATGTCCCATTGGGACCCATGTTTTTTTTATCGAGGTGCGTCTATGAGTATAAGCCTTTTATCTCTCAAAGTCCATGTTGGCCCACTTCAGTTTTATGTTCTGGGTTTTATTTGACTTTTTTCACTTCTGAATTGCAAAAGTAAGATGAGGTTTACGAATGACCAAAAAGATCAAGATCAGGGTTTGATCTTAATAGCTAAAATCTAGTAATGAAATGCCATGGAGTTCCAGTCCAACAGTGAAAATCTTCTGGCTCATCAAAAAGCATGTAGTACTTGTTAATTATTAACAGCAAAATGTGATTGTATAAAATTAAAACAGCCAGAGGCATTCTAGTCTATATAAATTGCCACTATATACTCACTGAATCACTGATTGTGGCTGATCTGCAGAAGCAAATCTTGTTCTCCATCATTACATGCATGCTTCCAGCAGAATACGTTTCCAAACTCTCTGATTTGCTCATTATTGGCCATTGCTTGTTAAATTGAAACAGGTAAACAGTATATTTTTTTTCTTTTTCATATACATGCGAATGTGCTAAGAACTGCCACTTCAAAAGTGCATCTGCCCAAATGTCTTTCCCAAATTATTAAAGGAGATGATTTTATACTGTGTAACCACATATACATGACCAACCACAGACATTCATGCAAAAACACATAATTAACTTAAACTTTGACACTGCTCAATATTAACTGTTCAGAAAGGATTAAATGTTGACTGAGGTAATTAAACTTCCACTTTTAGCGAGTGGAATTGATCTATGGTTTAAATTTTTTTACAGACATTTTAAGTTGAGTCCAGCAGCCCGTCAATCATTACTATAAATCTGTCCAAATGATTCAGATGAAAGTCTCAGCCTGTGCAGTCTGATGAATCAGAGTTGCAACATGAACGATTTCAACACATGCTGAAAGAAGACGAAAAAAAAAATCAATGTTAAAAACAAACCTTCAAAAAAAGACCTGGACAGAAAACCCCTCTCAGATATTAAACGATGTCTTGACACGTTTAATAAAGCCTGGCTAGTGTTGATTTAGGGTCAAATTTGTGAGATCATTCCAGTTTATATGTAAATAATGCTTTAAAAATATAAATAATCATTGTTTATTATTGTGCATTTACAAAAGAACAATCTAAATCAAATGCTAAATGTTACTACTTTCTAGTCAGGAGTATGATTCACTGATTATATCAAACAGGTGCTAATGATCATCAAATCACATGTGGGTTGAAACAAATAATGAACTGAAAAAGAAACAGCTTTGTAAGATGTTTAAAACTGAGGAAGATTGAGCATGGCAAAGTTATGAGGTAGTTATGCTGCATCGACAAGGTCTCATTTTGAAGATGCACAAGGAAAAAAGGAAGCTGTGAATGGCCAAGGAAACTTCTGAAGCAGACTAAAATCAAGTTTTAACCTTCAAAATCCAAAGATGTCCAACAGAGTAATAAGCTCAGAACTAGCAGAAACCAGAGGGACCTAAGTACACTAACTGTATGGAGATGTCTGGTCAGAAGTGGTCTTTATGGAAGAATTGCAGCCAAAATGCAATAGCTCTGACATGGAAACAAGGCAAAGACTCAAGTATGCATGTAAAACAGGAACTGAGGTGCATAAAAAAGCTTCTTGGGGTGCTTTTACACTTCTTGATTCATTTAATTAAACCAAGAGGAACAAATGATACATTGATGAAATCGTCTGCAGATTTAGTCGTCATTCACACCACACTGGTCGCTCAGATCCACCCTAGTTGAAAATACAGCCATGTGACATCACACAGGCCACTCATTGGTCATATATGTCATTGTGTGTGTTTCCTCAACTGCTTTGCAATTGGTTTGCGAAGTAAACAACACCTGAAGATTTTAACGGCTGTTTTTAGTCAAAGGGGAAAAGAAACTTTATAAAAATCTAAGTAAACAAGTCAGTTGTGAAAGCACCTTTAGTGACTTATCTTTCATGTAATTCCATCAGTGAGGCATGTGATTGGCCCTACATTGTAATCTGCAGCAGGACAATGGCCCCAAACAGCCCTTCTGTCTTAACCGTTAGAAGTTTCTGCATGAACTGTGTGCCAAACACATCGGCTGTTTTGAATTAAGTAGAAATGATGAGATCCACCCATTGTTCCATTTTTATCTTTAATACCCTTTTTGAAACCTATACATTATATTTGTGTTGATAATTTTGCTTTGCAAGAGTTATGACTATTAATTAGCGAGGTAGTTCCGATTAAAATGAGAGAAAATGCACGATTGTCTTTCAGTTTCATTTTACCAGTGTTATAATCAAGTTACTGTAAAATGTAAAATAAATAGTTACGTTACTAGTTGCTTTATACCCCCCCCCCCATTTCTGGAAATGCCGTAGTAAAAAGAATTCCTTATTACATTTTGTATTGCCACAAAACTCTTCTTGTTTTTCCCAAATAGCTTTTTTCTGTTCAGTTCTGATGGCTTTTTTGGAAATTTGAATTTTTTTTTCTTTGATCATTTGTTATGATCCCATGAAGAGATTATAAAAAATCACTTAACTTTGATAGTTCAAACATTTATACACGTCTTCATGCTTTAAATAAACAATAAAATAAACAATAGAAAGAAAACTTAGCAAGCACAGCTCTCTCTCTATCTCGCTATGTGTGTGGCTCACTCGAATCAGAGTTGCTGCGTGATGATTTATTGCATCTGATAAAACATTTGTTTATTGTTCTTCTCTCATTTGTCGTATTCAACAGAGAAATGTAACCAAATAACAGGTTTAAAAGCTGACGGTACCTCCTCACAAAGCTGACTGAGTGAGCGCCGTCCTCTCTTATGCTGTGCTAGACACACAAGAAGTCCTGTCCTTCACAATATCTTTTACGCTCACTGATTTGTTATTCACACAAGAAGCAGTTCATTGATTGGACAGAAATGCACTGCTCCTCCCCAGTGTTTCCACAGCAGTGTAAGCCAAGCACGTACTCCAGACCAGGCTGACAGACAAAGCTGTTTTATACATTTGCGCTTTCTCTCAGCAACTCTATAGTTACTTGAACAGAAACAGGTAATTATAGTGTAAATTAAAACATGTTTAATTACTGCGTTTCTTAATCTAAAAATAGTAACTATTAACTAAGTAATGTGTTACTGCCCAGCATTTACATTTGTTACATTTTACAGACCCCAAATCAATGCAATCTAATGATGAAAAGAAGGGATAATCCTTGGAATTAAAATACCTGTGATATGGTTTGTGTTTTTTTTTTTTTTTTTTCAAATTTCTGGGACAAAAAAAAAGCACATTGGCACAAAAAGTGCCTGGAACAGCTAAGAGTTAAAGAGTAACAATAAGTATTGGAAGGGATAGTGTTGCCCCAACACAGCCCTGATCTCAAAATCATCAATTTAATGAGGAGACAGAAAGATGTGAGACAGCCAACTCCAGAGAGGATCTGTGGTTAGTTTGACTCAGCCCCTAGCAGAACTGCTTTAGAAACTAATCCGTGAAGTGTTATCTGAATACTACTTCATTAAAAGTATAATTATTTACAATCATTGCTGTAAATAATTCATTTAGATTGGCTTTTTTCATTGGTGAAACTAATTAACACTTTCATTTTTGTCACATTCTTTTACACCTTCTTTTGCACAGCACTGCGTCTACATAAAGTTTATCAATTTGACAGTCAATTGAAATCTATTCACTTATGACATCAGCATAAAGTGGTTAGTCAAAGAACTGTCATGATTTCTGTCACTTCCTGTTATAAAAAAAAGATTGTACCTTGGTTTTTCTCCTTTAAACCACCAGACCCGTCAAAAATGCACACAGAATCATAATCAAATAATTTAGTTTTGCTTCAAATAGCATGTTATTTCACAAAAAGTCAATCTTTGAATGAAAAGAAACAGACATTTCTCAAACTGTGTGAATAGCAAACAAAACATCCAGAACCATCCACCTATGTGGGTCATTTTGAGCTTTCTTCAACTTGTTGGAGAAAGTCTCTTTCAAATCAGACTCTTGAAAGCACTTTCAACACTACATGAAGTCAATTTGTATTCCATTCTACTGCATTTGCTTCTATTTTAATTGACATTTGTGGATTCTGACCTACACCAGGCATAATTAAATGATAACAACCCTAAAAATCCTCCTTTGCTCAGAGGGGAATAGAAAGATTCAGGCTGTAAGTGTGAGATGTTTGAGCTCATTGTAGCAAACAGGACAGCAGAGAGAATAACAAGCATTCAACACATGCTCATAAGTGCACTGGGATCATTCATTCGAGGGTGGAATCTCAATAAGGGGAAGCAAAACTTTATAATAAGCCCCAAATTAACTGCTATTTCTCATCTTTGCAAGCTGGGTGTTTGCTCAATGGCCTGGAGTGTGTGGTGGGCTTGTGTTTGAGTATGTTTGTCGACAGCCTCTCGCCGTGTGTGTTAACAGAACGCTGAGAGTCAGCAGAAAACCTTTTGACATGCCGGCTCGGATCGTTCAAGCACCCACTGAGTCCTGGTTTATCTTCTTTTGCAAAGCACTCGTTTGCGCAGTCTCTTCTCATTCACCCCCTATTCCTCCCACCCCACCCCTCCGATATCCTTTATCATTTCCCCCCCTGTCTCAACAGACACATGCGGCTCCTCACAGAGCTTTGGTGAAGGAAGCAGTTTTCCTGGAAGCTGTGAGCTGGATGGCAGAACCTGTCATTCTGCATTTGTGCGGGGAAGGAAAAGGCAAATGGAGGGGTTTGTTTGCCTTTTGTTTTGTCTGACAGCTTATACCAGCTAAACTCTAAGCTCTGACGACATGCAGTGTGTTTTCCTAAAATAAGAGCGTTTCTGTGTAGGTAGAACAAAATTAAAATAATCAAAGAATGCTGTTTATTCTTGAACGTTATTCAGAAAGTGAAAAGAATCAAAGTCTTGGAATGGAGGAGTCATGCTGCTAAATATATTCAAAGCCTCTATAGATGCATTATATTTAATATATGATCATTTGGCACTTCTTTAAGCCAAACTAGTATAGCTTAAATAGCTGAGCCAATGCACAAACTTTTAAATCTGATAATTGATTAAGTGAGGTTTGATCCAAAAGCAGGACAAAGCTGTCAAGGTCTGGACTTTTTCCAGTTAGCCTCACTAGTGGCTTTCTCAAGGCTACACAGCTGTTCAGTCCCAATCCCTTGAGTTCCCTTCGCATTGTATTGGACTGTTCTTAACTCTTAACTTTTCCACAATTTGTTTTCTTCGCTTAATGCAAAGCAATGATCTGACCCTTCTCAAAAAGACTACCATTGTTAGACAAGGTTGTTAAATGAGAAGTACATAACTTGTTGCCAGCTGTTGTCATTATCCAATAGGAGGCTGTTCTTCTATTTTTAGAACATGGGCATGAAGCAAACATATTGGTGTGACTTGCCCTAAAGGCTCGAAAAAATGACTGATGATATCAGAAGTGAATAATGGTTAGGTTTACAGTGTAAAAACTATTTGCCCCCTTCCTGACTTTTTATTCTTTTGCATCTTTTGTGTTTGTCACACAAAATGTTTCTGATCATCAAACACAATTTAATATTAGTCAAAGATAACACAAAATGCAGTTTTTAACTGAATGTTTTTATTATTTAGGGAGAAAAGAATCCAAACCCACATAGCCCTGTGTGAAAAAGTGATTGCCGCTGCACCTAATAAATGATTGGGCCACCCTTAGCAGCAATAACTGCAATCAAACGTTTGCGATAACTTGCAACAAGTCTCTTACAGCGCTCTGGAGGAATTTTGGCCCACTCATCTCTGCAGAATTGTTGTAATTCAGCTTTTTTTGAGGGTTTCTATCATGAACCGCCTTCTTAAGGTCATGCCACAGCATCTCAATGGGATTCAGGTCAGGACTTTGACTAAGCCACTCCCAAGTCTTCATTTTTTTTTTTTAGCCATTCAGAGGTGGATTTGCTGGTGTGTTTTGGGTCATTGTCCTGCTGCAGCACCCAAGATCGCTTTAGCTTGAGTTGATGAACAGATGGCCGGACATTCTCCTCAGGATTTTTTGGTAGGCAGTAGAGTTCATGCTTCCATCTATCACAGCAAGCCTTCCAGGTCCTGAAGCAGCAAAACAACCCCAGACCATCACACTACCACCACCATATTTTACTGTAGTTATGATGTTCTTTTTATGAAATGCTGTGTTACTTTTACGCCAGATGTAACGGGACAGGCACCTTCCAAAATGTTCAACTTTTGTCTCGTCAGTCCACAAGATATTTTCCTAAAAGTCTTGGCAGTCATTGAGATGTTTTTTAGCCAAATTAAGATGAGCCTTAATGTTATTTTGCTTAATAGTGGTTTGCATCTTGGAACTCTGCCATGCAGGCCGTTTTTGCCCAGTCTCTTTCTTATGGTGGAGTCGTGAACACTGACCTTAATTGAGGTAAGTGAGGCCAGCAGTTCTTTGGATGTTGCCCTGGGATCTTTTGTGACCTCTCGGATGAGTTGTCTCTGCGCTCTTGGGGTAATTTTGGGCGGCCAGCCACTCCTGGGAAGGTTCACCACTGTTCCATGTTTTTGCCAATGGTGGATAATGGCTCTCACTGTGGTTCGCTGGAGTCCTAAAGCTTTAAAAATGGCTTTATAACCTTTACCAGACTGATAGATCTCAATTACTTTTGTTCTCATTTCTATCTGAATTTCTTTGGATCTTGGCATGATGTCTAGCTTTTGAGGTGCTTTTGGTCTACTTCTCTGTGTCAGGTAGCTTCTGTTTCAGTGATTTCTTGATTGAAACAGGTGTGGCAGGAATCAGGCCTGGGAGTGGCTACAGAAATACTGTGGATAAACCACAGTTGAGTTATTTTTTAACAAGGGGGGCAATCACTTTTTCACACATGTGGGTTTGGATTTTTTTTCTGCCTAAATAATAAAAACATTCATTTAAAAACTGCATTTTGTGTTTACTTGTGTTATCTTTGACTAATATGAAAATGTGTTTGATGATCAGAAATATTTTGTGTGACAAACATGCAAAAGAATAAAAAGTCCGGAAGAGGGCAAATAGTTTTTCACACCACTGTATATAGGCCTTAAGAAATATAATGATTCTCTGTTTGTGCGGTTTTCTATCTCAAGGCTACTTGTTTGCACAAAATGTCCTCTGGATCCGGGTTGTTTAGCTGCATGAATGCTCCTCTGGTTCCTGGCTGCTTACCTTCACAAAATGTCCTCTGGTTCCAGGATGCTGACCTGCACCTGTTGTCCTCCAGTACCAGGCTGCTTCTTGCAAAAAAAAAAGCCCTCTGGATTTAGGCCGATTCCTAACATGGACAGTCTCTGGTTCCTGGATGCTTACCTGCATGACTGGTCCTTTGGATCCAGATGGCAATAATGGTCATCTGGTTGAAGGCTACTAACCAGCAAGTGCGATCTCCTTGCCTTCTTACCAGCATGAGTTGTCCTCTGGTTCCATGCTTACCAGAGTGAAGTGAAAGGGGCCATGTAGGAGTGACCCATCTAAGTCCACATACACAGCAGTGAACAAACACAGTGGGCTGCGGTGCCCGGGAAGCTGTAGGGAAACTGGTAACTTGATCATACCATCTTCGACTGCCTTTTGGTCTCCAGTCAATCACCTTATCCACTAGGACACAACTGGTAAAAACAACTGTCCTCTGTTTCCCTGCCTGAATGGTCATCTGCTTGCAGGTCATCTGCCTTCCAGAATGGTCTTCTGGTTCTGGGGCTACCTCTCTGCCCTTGTGATCCTCTGATCCCAGGAACCAAAATATTCTAATCCTTTCCAGTGTCATGTTACTGTCAAGTTTCCACTGTGATCATGTAATGATGTAACATCGAAAGACGCATTTGTATTCTTGGCTCGTTCGGTTGGATATTGGTTAATGTTGATTAGAGATTATCACCAAAAGTGGCAAATTATTTCATGGACTACCTTTAGTAAAAAAATAGCTGTTTCGGAGATAAGGAGGATCAAGAATGCCTGGGCATATGGCCTGGCTCAAAGTAGCAAATTTTTGGCTTGAAACAGATGTGCCTGCCAAAATAAAAATGCAGGTCATAAGATTAGAATATCAAGAAAAGATTTGTGGAACTTCTATAAAGCATACATTCATTTCTCACAGACTAACACCTTTTTTTTTCTTTCAGAAATCCACTGATACACAATAAACACTTTGATTGTGGAATGCCATCTTCAGTCTTCCACAGAGCAAACTTTTAAAACTAAGTTTGTCTGTGGTTATTCTATGCTTTGTTGTGTTTATAGTGTGGTCGATTTTTCCAAGGCTAACAATGTGCTTTTGTGCAGAAATGAAACATTTTGTTGCATCTATTGGTCTTGAGCACAAGGCTTGTACAATTTTGTTCAATCAAACTGTAAAACAGCCGTCTGAATCATTTTGAACTGTGGTTTCGACAACTTAAAATAGTGGTTCAAGACTGCATCATGCAAATCACTCTCTCTCTCCCTCTACACACCCTTCTTATTTACCTACCGTGTCTAGTGGAAAAATATTCATAACCACCATTCCCCTTCTTCTTTTTGTACAACATTACAATACCAATTAAGTACTGTCGAAGTAAAAGGAAGCAAACCAGATAAACAAAGTTTCTCACTCTTACTTTCTCTTGCACAAACACATGCATTTATGAAGATCGATTGCACTTGCAAAACAGGTGAATGAAGAAGATGGACAAAAAAAATAAATAATGCATTTCATGGAGTGAACAAAAAAGAGAGATTGTTTGGCATTAGAGGACAAGGCAGACTGGACCAGGAGACGTTGATAGAAACAGACTTTGACATGACTCATTTCCTGAGCCTGTTTGTGCAACAGCAATGTTGGTGCTAATAGGTCCCGCAGAAATGCAGCAGCCATCATGTGAATTTTAAGGGTCGAGCTGAACAGAGAGACAGGAAAAAACACCCTAAAGTAACTGCAGAACCATTTCTCTTCCACTCATGTAGAAGCTGACAGAAAAGTGTGCAGGAGTAAGAGTCAACAGATGCTCCTGCCTTTAGCTGAGTTCATTAGTTGCTCTATGGAGAGTCAGCAATGGTCAGCTAGAGAGATTTTTCAGGTTGGGGAACACTGTTGTTCAGTTAGCACTTGACATAAGGTGATCTAGCAAGTTTTGAGCACAAAGCTGAAAGTGACCTTTACAGTTTGATCATGTGTTTTTTAAGTGCGATTGCAATTATTTTTTAGGATTTTCCACAGAGGACTTTGTATATAGAGAAAATTTAAGAGTAGATGACTTTTGCCCTGTTTAATGATTTTGCCAAAGTAAACATCTGAAACATTTTTTTTATGTGCACATGTCCATGAGATGCATCTTAAATGGAAGTAAGAGTGAAAAACACGCTTCCAGTTCGTCAGAGCTAACTGTTCCCAGCAGTCCTTACTGCATACAGCATGAACCCAAGAGAAGCAAAGAAATTGTGCTCCCTCTATTTTTGCATTATTTGTTGTATTGCATCATTTTTCTAAAATGTGTTCATACCTTTTCTCATTAATGTACACAAAGCATTTCATAAAAATGTCTAATTAAACCGAAAAAATAATCAAAATAAATTCAGATTTTTTATCGAAAACGATATAAGGAGCACTGTTCATTTTGAAATGTAACTAAGTCACACTAATAAACAAGAAACACTTTTGAAAGTTGTATAATACAAATGATTCAAAGGCGTAAAGGAGGAGAATCAAAACTGAAACAGAACAGTTACCAAAACCACATGGGATTAATTAAAAACTACAACAAAGAAAAGGCTCAGAAGTACAACCACGAAGACACAATCACATGCATGGATGTTCCACAGGACTATCGAGTCGAATGTAAATGAGAACATTATTAAAGGAAAAAATAATGCTTTGGTGTGTGCTTTGACGATTGGGTTTATTGCAAAATGAGAAGGAAAAACAAAACAAATGTTTACTGTAAATGCAACAATCCCCCTGTTCCTTCCCTATGCACAGACCAAACATGAGTCAAAGATGCATCTTAATTCAAAATGCTTACTAAATGGAAGGTCAAAGTTAAAGATTGTGGAAAATGTGCAAAATGTGAGGTTAAGGGAGATTATTGTTTTTCTGCATTTTTTTCTACAGCTGCCATCCAACACAAGAAGATATCGCAACCAAATATTCGATCAGTGATTGCCTATATAAACATGGTCTAGTGTCTTACATTTTGAGTGCATTTAATTTTCCTTTAGCTAAATAATAATAAAATATGCAGAAAATATTAGTTTATCTACCTTTATCTGAGCCAGTGCAAAATTTAAGTATGATACTTACAAATACCCCTACCCCTTAGTCCTTCCACTACACCTACTCCTTTCCAACCATTGGTTAACATTACTGTTACATCTGTAGTATTTAAATATGATTAAAAAAAATTGTTACATTTTTGTGAAAAAAAAATCTAATAAAATAAAAATAAATGAATAAATAAATAAACTTTACATGAATGCATTGATTCTATGAACTCCTGGCTCCAACACTTTATAGGTCAGTTTAACCAAAAAGTGTCATCAGAGAAAATGCACATGACACTATTGGTTTTCACATTCTTAAAATTTAAAGCAAATTATTCAAGCGTATATCCTTTAAAAGTCTTATTTCTATTTGAAAACTACAGAATAAATACATTTTTCCCCTGTGTGTCAGTAAACAAGACTATAGCCCTCAAAATGTACAATGTAAACATTTTACAAACTACTGGCTAGAATTTCTGCATTCACTCGCTTTTCTTCTTGCCAGTGTACTTTGGTTAGATTTGTGTGCCCCATTCATATTAGAGGAAAGGCAGAGGTTGGTCCTCAGCGTGGCCTTGTCATTAGATTCACAAAGAGCCCATATTCACGCTGCTTCCACTGCAGTCAGAAAGCACTCAATGCCTTCACTCAGGAAATGTCTGACCTGCCACTCACATATTGCTTTGGAGAGAGGAGCTTATTGGAACCCCATTCTGTGGATTAAGTGGCTCCGGGTCTAAGTTACTAAAGCTTGCTCCTGGAGTTTTGACCCATGGGGCCACCCAATTTCTGTGAACTACAGTTAAAAAGCAGAGAAAGAGATCAAAATAGGGAACATGTCATGCATTTTAAAGGAAGAAAGAAGTGTATTGTTGAAAACCTCTCACATTTTACAGACAGAGTTACAAGAATTAAGGTTACCATGGCAATCAAAAAATGGCAATGGTAAAAACAAAGTTTAGAGTGTACTGAAGTCAATGGCTTGTACTGCATTTTAATGACCGCATTGTTGTTATATAGCAATACACAGAAAGCAGGCCGTTATATAGACTCGTGTGATTTCTGAAACCACATATCAGTTGAGGTGTAACAATAAACAGTGATACAATCATGTCACAATACACATTGTGGAGTTGAAAAGTTGCAAAATGGAATTTATAGAGCGACAAATATCTGTTCAAAATTTCGAGTAACGTAATACCACCCATCTTTGTTTAAAATATAAGGTGTAGGTTTCAGAAAAGGTTATTAGATTTTATATATTTTGGTTTTAAATTAACATTAAGAAGTCACGTTGCATAATTTAAATTAAATATGTGAGAAAATTACACCACAAATTAGTACCATCAGTGCCACTAATGTTGAAACAAGAGAATACCCTTTTAAGTCCAAGTACTGTCATATGGCTTGTGTTTTTCAACGTTTGGCACAAAAAAAAGCCTGATAGCACAAAACGTGCTTGGAACCATATATAAAGTTTTGGAGAGGTCATCTGTTTTTTTTTTATACAATTTTCACATTGTTTTGATCTTGTCTTTGCTTTTTTGGAACGCAACATTTGTTTCGGTGCTGAACTGATGTGTAAATATATTTGCATTGTGAATAAAATATGGACGTTTTCAAGCTTTTACTTACACCTTACAGCAGTGTCCCTAACAGAATAAAAAACTGAGGTGTGCATCAGGGCTGTAGTGGCACTTTAAGCTCTGATCCATTAAAACGTGTGCACACATATGCAGCGGGAACCTTTAGTTGCACTGGCACATCCAATATCTATTTATTCACCACCTGCCTCCCAACCAAAAATCAGAATTCTTTATTTAGTGGGGATTTATGATTTTGCATTTTGTCTAAACGCTTTACATAAAAAAATAACTGTTCATACAATAATTTCAGGTTTTTTGTGGAAATATTGTGTAATGTAATAATAAAAAAAAAGTATTTGTAAAATAAGAAATGAAGCTAGGGTTGTACTAAAAAATCCTTTCCCTGGCTGATGCGCTTCTCTTCTAGTGCTTTTTTAAAACTTAACATACAAAGTATCAAGCATTCTGTAGAATGCCTAGACTTTGTGTAGAATACCTGGACATTTTAACATTTTAGCATTTTAACTTTTTGTATCATATACATGGTACAAAAGTATGTTACCGTAACACGCTGACGGTAACATACTGACGGTTTTAAAATAGTAAATTGAAAACACACAATTTAACATCTGGTACTGATATGTGACTATATGGGACTTTTCTCACATTCCTGGCCAAACACAGATGAACATCCACGTCTCTTCTTCAGAGATAATGAATCAATGAGTGAAATACTATCCTTCAGCTAAACACAATTTCCAGCAGATGGTTGAATTGAAAGTGAAAATCTGAGTGGGGCTTCAAAGGCTGCCACTGAATATTCTTTATGCCCCCAGGCTCTGATTTTGAGTAGTTTGCTTTATACAGCGCATTACATGAGCCTTGTTCACACTTTATAACATCAAGCAGGGAGATGGCTTGGATATTGCACTTTCCATGGTGATTGAGGGAATGACCGGACTCTGGGCCACAGAATAGCACTTTTGAGGGCTTTATTGGCCCTGCACGATACTCCATTTGCAATAATGGGACATGAATTCAGATGCCTTTTCTGAAATTCAAGTTGTATTCCACTTAGCGTGCCTCATGAACATTGATTCATTCTGGCTGATGGAAAAGTCAGAAAAAAAGAAACTTCTAAAAGCAAAAAGATGAGCATACTTTTTAAACAAGATCGATTAAGAACTATACAATTGAATAAAAAGATGAACTATGGTATTTTCTTTGAAGTAATTTACATCACTTCTTCTCTTCCAATCACATTTTGAAAGGCTGCAGTACAGTGGTACATTTTTGTGCCTCCATGGTTCTGCATAAGTTTAATATATTTTTGAAACCACTAATACATAAAAACTGTGAGATATATAATATTTAACTGTGAAAAATATATTGTGAGAAAGTATTGGTCATGGCTTCATATACTAAATATTCAAAAAGGAGTTATTTGTGTGCATTTGAAGACCTCTTCTTGTCATGGCAAGATGACAAGCAACAAGACACAAGGTAGTTATGATATAATGACTCAACAAGGTCACTCCCAGGCAACCATTTCAAAGAAGACTGTGGTTTGCAGATGTGCTGCTCAAGCTCCATCGGGAGGCACAAAGGAATAGGCAATGTATAATAGACATAGCCAAGAAAAGTAGCGCAGTAGATGAAAGACATATAGAACGTATTATACGGTGGCCGAGAGATGTAAATCAATTCAAGAGAATAAGAAAACAACACAAGAAAATAAGAAAACAAAATAACAAATCAGAAAACAAAACAAAAGTGAAAACAAATGTATAGTTCGGATAACACAATGTCAAACTCAGAAAACACAACTGCGAATTCAGAAAATACAAAGGCAAACTCAGAAAACACAATGGCAGATTCAGAAAACACAATGGCAAACTTAGAAAACACAATGGCGGATTCAGAAAACACAACGGAAGACTCAGAAAACTCTACATCAAATTCAGAAAACTCTACATCGAATTCAGAAAACACAACGGCGAATTCAGAAAACACAATGGCAAACTCAGAAAATACAACAGCTAATTCAGAAAACACAAAGGCAAACTCAAAAAACACAACGGCGAATTCAGAAAACACAAAGGCAAACTCAAAAAACACAACGGCAAACTCAAAAAAGACAACGGCGAATTCAAAAAACACAAAGGCAAACTCAAAAAACACAACGGCGAATTCAGAAAACACAAAGGCAAACTCAAAAAACACAATGGCAAACTCAGAAAACACACTGGCGAATTCAGAAAACACAACGGCAAACTCAGAAAACACAAAGGCAAACTCAAAAAACACAACGGCGAATTTAGAAAACACAACAGCAAATTCAGAAAACACAAAGGCAAACTCAGAAAATACAATGACAAACTCAGAAAACACAACGTCGAATTTAGAAAACACAACTGCGAATTCAGGAAACACAACGGCGAATTCAGGAAACACAACGCAAATTCAGGAAACACAACGGCAAATTCAGGAAACACAACAGCAAATTCAGGAAACACAATGGAAAATTCAGGAAACACAACAGCAAATTCAGGAAACACAATGGACAATTCAGGAAACACAATGGAAAATTCAGACAACACAATGGCAAACTCAGAAAACACACTGGCGAATTCAGAAAACACAACAGCAAACTCAGAAAACATAATGGCAAACTCAGAAAACACACTGGCAAAGTCAGAAAAGACAATGGCAAACTCAGAAAACACAACGGCGAATTCAGAAAACACAACAGCAAACTCAGAAAACACAATGGCAAACTCAAAAAACACAACAGCGAATTCAGAAAACACAACAGCAAACTCAGAAAACACAATGGCAAACTCAGAAAATACAATGACAAACTCAGAAAACACAACATCGAATTTAGAAAACACAACTGCGAATTCAGGAAACACAACGGCGAATTCAGGAAACACAACGGAAAATTCAGGAAACACAACAGCCAATTCAGGAAACACAATGGAAAATTCAGGAAACACAACAGCAAATTCAGGAAACACAATGGAAAATTCAGGAAACACAATCGAAAATTCAGAAAAGACAATGGAAAATTCAGAAAACACAATGGAAAACTCAGAAAACACACTGGCGAATTCTGAAAATACAACGTCAAACTCAGAAAACACAATGGCAAACTCAGAAAGTACAGCAGCAAATTCAGAAACAATGGTGAATTCTGGGGGAATAAACTAACTAATAATGTACATTGTAATGCAATTAGTTACTTCAACAAAGTAATCCAAAGAGTAACTTGATTTCTTTTAAAAGGAGTAATCAGTGATTTAATTACATTTTTGAAGTAACTTTCTCAACACTGGTCACATGAGATTGTCTGCACTCAAAACCGGGGCTAGAATCGTGCAGTCTGAAACTAGCTTAACACTTTGTTAATAGGAAGCAGAGCATGATTTGAGCCAGAATTTCAACACGATATCCAAACACACTTGCAAGATAACCACTGCCTTGAAACAGAAGGTAAAGCTGAAAGAGTATTTAATGATTTCTCAAGACCTAAACCCTAATGAGTGTCTGTGGGGAATTCTACTTGTGAAAAGAGGAGACCTCCAATGGAAAGTAAAGGAGTTCTCTAACATCTACCAGTTTTATGATGTCACGGAGAAGTAGGATTCCAGTGGCAACCCGCGAAGCTTTGGTGAACGCCTTTTGGAAAAAGGCTGAGGCAGTACTGGAAAGTAATGGTGGTCATAGAAAATAGTGAAGTTTTGGCCCCTCTTAGGCAAGCACTCACTTTTATTGGCGGGAGTTTAGACAGTAATGTGTTGGGTCATTTCATTAACTTTTAATTTTCACATATTTTGTGTTTAACCATACAAATAAGTCTATTTTCAAGAAATTTGAGGTGTTCATCTATGAGATACTAATGAATGAATTTGGCTTTTAAATGTTTCATAGAAGACTTTTCTCTGGAGTGTCTTTTATGTTTGATGAAGTAACTTAAAGAGATAGCTTTCATCTAAACTACCTTACCTTCTGCCTTCATAGCTGCCAGAATTGTTCATGGATTTGGTGTCCTTTTCTGAATTGTACAGATCATTTTACTGAAATGTTTTAATATTCTTGATTAGGAAAAGAGAACCTTCGCCTGTTTGTCAGATGACTTAAGAATTTAAAAAAAAGCACAAAACGAATGCTGTATTCACTCTTTAAGGCCAAAATGTTGGGAAACTTTGGGCCTTTGATGCAGGTTTTGTATGCAAATGCTGATCTATCACACAGATGTTCTTTTGGTCTGCAGGTTAATGCATGACTATAAGACGACAGTGAGCTGAGAGTTTTATCCAGGCTTCCGAAGTCTTTCCTACGGCCCATCAATCACACACAACTAGATTAAAAATGGAAATGAACCGAGGATCACAGAATTATTCATCTCCACTAAAAGGGGCCAGCGGTGATTACATTAAAAAAGGTGTTATCCCTGCTTTACCTTGTTGAGGGAAAAGAAGAAAACTTAATCCCCCTTTAGAACATTAAGATTCAAATTACATGGATGCAAGCTTCTTTCTTAGCCCTGGGATTCTAGGAGGAAAAATGTTACTATGAAGATTCATCCAGACTCTGCATGACAAAATGAAGCCACGGAGGGAGCATGCCAATATTTCAACACATAGCTCCCTAAATAAATAATAAAAACAAAATCAAAAAAGTATATATTTATTTTATTTCTATTAGTCCTAAGTGGACATTTGTGGAAACATTACTTTAAAATAATATCTTAATTTATCTCTACTGTCAAATAGCTAAAAAGGCTCCTGATAATATATATTCTGGTATGAATTTGTGGGCAATGAAGTGTGATGGGACACTTGTACTTGTGCTTTTTGACAGTGGAATTTCATGGGGTTTCTAGCTTATTTCCACAAGATGCTGCCTCCGTACCAAACTATTCAAATATGATTTGATAGTAAAGAATGGTAAAAACTGGCTCCAGAGAAAAAAGTGCCACAATACACGAGGAACAAAACATTAAATTAGTCTTCGAGCTTCCATCCTTCCTTCCTTCAATATGAAGAAGCTGTAATCACAGCTTTATAACATGTTAAAATAATTTACAAAATATGTTAAAAGTCTATAAGTAATGCCTATACAATTTAAAGCAACTTAAATCATCTCAACTCATTTAATATGAGAAAACCCTAAAAACACACTAGATTAAAATTTACCCATAATGCTGTGCACATTTATGTAAACGTTGTATTGCTGAGTGGTTTTTCTTCCTTATCTTTTTTGTTTTGATGTGTTTATTTGAATTTACATTATAAGGAGATGTGTTTATTTCTTTAATCGAAATTACACTAAATGTTAATATAATCTTAACTGGATCTCATGCTTGTACAGCAGTTGGCCATGGGCTGTACATGCACACATCCATATTCAAGAGCAGAGACAGGAATCACTGGTTTGTACCTGCTTCAGCTGTCACAGATCCAGTCAGAACTCTGCTTCATTACAGATATTATGATCTCAAAACTCAAAACAAAAAAATGCTGTTACTATGACTGAAAATCTGGCGGCATCCTAGGTTGCGACTCTAAACACGTTAAAGCTCAGTCATTAACCTTAACTCTCGGAAGAGTAAGAGTCGTATCTGAGAGATGGATTGCCAGATAACCAGAAAGTAACTATAGGCCAAGTTTGAAATCTTTTTTTTTCCATGTTTGTATATTTGTTTGAAGCTAATGGCACCTAAACTACCCAAATGATAAATATTCCAAGAGTAAAGGACTAGTTATTAGGCAGAATGTTTGAACTTTTAACACAAGATCTAAACCACTGCTGGGGAAAGCTATTTTTATTTATTTTTTTTAGTTTTTAGGGGGTAGAACTGATTTAAACTGTATAATAATACATAAAAACGAAATCAAATGCAGTCATTGGTTAAACTATTTTTTCTGAGGTTGTTTAAGTAAACAGTGTTTTTCTTACAGCTACAGTGCAGAGCATTCCTAGACAAACGCAGCCTTGAATGTGTGATTCATGAAGGGATCTTTACTATGCAAACCTTGAAGTCTTCACTGGCTTCTGGCTAAATGCAATATAAAATACAAGGTCCTGATTTTTACATCAGCACATACTTTCACATCAGTTTACATCTGTGAACTGATGAACACATACATTCTTCAGAAATCATTTTGGTCTGAGTCAAATCATCTTTAGGATTCCAAATGTTCATTACAAGTGAGGGAGTGACCAAGGTCTTGGTGCTTTGGTTCTCATGCTCTGGAGCTTTCTGCTGGTGAATCTCTGTAGAGATGAAATGTTTAAACTCGTTTATAACTAATCAAATTATTTGATTGTATTCAGTGTGCAGTGCCCTGTAAGCTAGGTTGGCGTAGTGTGGCATTTTATTTCATTTTTTACTGAATTGCAATTGTTTTATAGAGTCCAGCTTAAAAACGCTGTTACTTAGAGTGGACGGAAAGCAGACTGTGTATAATAAAATGAAACATCCCTGTAGCATTATGTATTTTCTGTGATGCATACCCTGCCTTCATCCCAATGTGAGCTGGAGAACCCCATACAGATTAGTGTTTTTTAAGGTTTTTTTTTTCTTGTGTCCTAAGCCTTAAAATATTTATCTTTTTTTTTTCTCGATAACACTTCTAAATGGTTTCGCTGATAAGTTTATATTACTGTGCAACATTTTAGGAAGATTTGAAAAATCAAATGCTACACACAAAGAATGCTTTCAGAAATATAAATAATGATTATTTTGAGCAAACAAATGAAAACCTAATTTAAATAAATATTTGGTGTTAGTACATTTTTCAGACCAGCATCAGTTCTTATAGAATTGCACATTTTTTAAGATTATAGACAGGTCAACCAGTTGCTAATGATCATCAACATCACATTTAGGTTAAAACTAAAAAACTTAGGTTGAAACAGAAACATCTGTGTAGGAGGCTTTAAACTGAGTGAGAAACAGGCTAACTCTGCTACTAATGTGAGATTGAGAAAGACAGTTCTTGGCATGGCAATATTGACCACAGCAACAAGACACAAGGCAGTTTTACTGCATCAACAAGGTCTCTCCCTGACAGAAGATTTCAAAGCACTCTGGGTTTTCAAGATGTGCTTTTCAAGCACTTTTGAAAAAGAACAAAAAAACAGGCCACATTAAAGATCATAGATGCTGTGATCAACCAACGAAACTTTAAACTAACTACCCCTCAAAATCAGAAGATGTGCCAACAGCTTAGAACTTGAAAAAGTTGCTGGTCGAGTTGCTGCAAAAAACCATACCACATCAAGTGACTGGGGTGCAGAAAATTGGCAGCAGGTACCGTAGACTGAGACAAAATTGGCTGAAGCATAAGCCAGTATGTTCATCAAACGGCTTGGGACTGGTAAAATAATGAGTGTCTATAGGCAACAGTGAAGCATGGTGGAGGTTGCTTGAACATTTGGGGCTGCATAAAAAAGGCTGTTTGAGATTACTTGTGTTCTCAATGCTGAGAAATACAGGCAGTTACTTATCATTATGCAAAACCATCAGGGTGACGTATTATTTTCTCCCAAACTTATTTTGTAGCAGGACAACCACCCCAAATACATACAAACAAATTCATTAAGAGCTATCTTCAGTGTAATGAAAAACAAGAAGTCCAGGAGGTGATGGCATGGCTCCCGCAGAGCCCTGAGCTCAATGTCAACATCATTGTGTGTGTCTGGGACTACAGGAAGCAACAGGAGGATGTGAAAAAGCTACATCTACAGAAGATCTGCAGTTAGTTTTACCATTTTCAACAAGGTTTTTCAAAGTCATGCCTTTATTGTAGAACCACCAGAGAATAGTCAACAACCATGCGGAACATTTACAAACTCTTTCACACCGCCCAAATGTTCAGTTTTTCCTCAATTGCATGACAGCCTGCCTCATATCAGCAGCAAATTGGAGCAATCAGCGGTTGTCAGCTGCAATGCAATGCTAGGCTTCGTAAATTAGCCTTATTAGCATAATGACCCTGGCGGGAAAGACATTGGCCCACTTACCCCATCACTTCAGGCCTTCTATGGGTTGATGTTTACACTACCATGACACCAGCCTTTCGTTGGCACATTTGTCTTAGTTAGGACAATATTGGCAATGGTGTTGTTGCTAGCAAATGTTTCAAATGAAAGCTCATTGGTGCACAACTAATGTGATGTCACTCAAGGAAGAAGAAAGAAAAAGAGCAAGCTGGCATCGGTGTTTTGCTTTATCTTCCTCTAGGTGCCTGCATGCAGAGTATATTATTTGCCTTCATTCTGCATTTATTGATGTCCCTCTTAACAGATGTATTGATATAGCAGTTATGTCTCAGATGGGTTAATAATGACCTTCCCATGAAATATCCCCATGTGAATGTTTATTTATCTATTGGTCTTCTTTGACTTGTAAAGACCTCGAGCCATGTGTAAAGCTTTTATGTGCTTTAATAGGACTATCTATTGAAAATCTTTCATGTGATATATGTGTATGTCAGCTGACATTGGGCTATTGTAGATTACGGGGAGCTTTCTTTAGATGCACATTGACTTGTAACCTTGGGGAATCAATGCCCAAAAGAGTGAATGAGAGTGAACTCCTGCTTACAGATATTTTTGCCATCAACCGATTACTACACAATGAGGAGAATATCTATCATATATTTGAAATAACAAAACAAGCCATGTCCAGTGAATAGGTGTTTTCTGGCAATTTAATAAGGCCAAATTGTGTACTCAACCAATTGCCATTTAAAGACATTATGAAGGAAAATCCACTCATATGTATGAAATAAGTATTTGACCCCTTCACAAAACATGGCTAGGCACAATGTCCAGTGCATTTTTGGGGGCGAATTATTAATAAAAAGTACATTTGGCTCATCTCTCATACGAAGCAAAGGGGTTATGGTCCATGGATCCATTAGAAGTGCCCTGTGCAACCTTCTAATAACCTCTACGCCAATTGAAAGGAAACAATATCAGCAAGGAATGCTATTATAACAAGAAACAATAGACTTGTAAATGTCAGCAGATTTATGAAAGCCATTGTCTCTTTTGAAAAAAAATGTTACCAATGATTATTTAAATAAAATGTTTATATCTAAAAAAAAAAACACCATTGCATGGAAAAAGGTGAAGTATAAATGTAAGGAACCAGGGTGAAGATGGAAGAATATAACATATATGCAAGAGCTGGAATATAGAAGGAGCTCACAAAAATAACAGAAAACACCAACGGTTAGTAACACCTCACATAAACTAATGACTAAAACAGGAGCATTAACTAACTATTAAACCAAAACAGACTATAATAGAGTCAGTGCTTAGAGAGCACAACTTGACCAAAAAAGTAAGATAAAAATGTATTAACAAGGCATAAACCTACAGATTGGGATTAGACTGACGGCAGTGGAAAACATAAATGAACCTGAAACCAGACACAGAAAACTAAGGGAATATGAAGGGACAGAAATCACCAGACAGAATGAGACACAGGTGGGCAGGCAATTAGGAGAGCAACATGATGGGAGGGGCAAGAGCAGAGAGACACAAATACAGACAGCAAAAATAAAAAAATATGAATAGTAGAAAGGTGAAACCCATGACAATATTTTTGTAAGTTAATACATTGTGTTCAGGGTTTTCAATGATTAATATGATAGTATGATTTGATAGCATGAAGTTTTAATGTTTAATGTTAAAAAGAATAAGAAAGGGGGACTGTTGAAATGTGTTGCTGAGTTTGTATGCATTACACACAAAGTTTGACGTCATCTGTAAAGTATTAAGTTTTGAAGACACAGAGCCTTGCTTTGTGTGAGTGCTTCATTATTCTGTTGACAATGGTGGAGTCATAAGAGCAAGGTTTAATGAAAACTCCTGCTGGGACATTTTGTTCAGAATGATCTAACCATTTGTCAGCCGTTGTTATGAGGTAATGCACTTTTAAATGCATATCTTAATGGCAAATTTAATTGGTAATTATTGTTGCACTCAAAAAGTCACATTTTTTGCCACTTCAGCTCCTTTTTATCATTTGTTTTGTCTTTCTCGTAAAATATATTCCAAAATAAGCAGACATTAAATTTGATTTCCAAGGCCATAACCGTTTTATAATAGTAGTAAAATGATCATTGAAATGTTTTTAGCCGTTCTAAATCAGTGCAGTTAATCAGCATGACTGCCCTTTATTGGAACACTTCCGTGAAAATTGAGAGAAGAGCCAAAGAGCCGTATGCTTTGACTCAGCTCTGGCTCTGGAATGACACTTCTTGTGGCTAGACTCCGGGCGAACAGAGCAGCCATTCAACTCATCAAACATTTTCCCTGAGACATTTATGGGCTTACAGTATTGGCAGTCCCTGTCAAATCTCCTTAAACAGCAGTTTATAACTAAAGCTCGTTGTTCCCTGGGGTATGCCTCGTCTCTGTGAAATCCTCTGGATATTTTTTTTTTTTCAAGCCAGCAGACCATAGAGCTGACATCTCTTGTAGAGCAGCCAGATAAGAAGATAAAAAGCTTGTTTTTCAGCAGTTATAAATTGCTCTTTCTAGGATCAGTGGCACAGAGCTTAGAGATATATAACTTGATAGAAGCTTACTTTTATATCCATCACTGAAGCTGGAGTTTTATGTCAGAAGCACTGAATTATAATGCAATGATGGGGGGAATTCATTAGAAGCCGGATGGGGCTTTAAGAGCTGGAACATGGCATGTTAAAAGAGTGCGTGAAGGTCTGACAACCTACTGAAGCTGCTGTAGGGATCGTTTGCCTTGGAAAAGGAAGAGCTGTTTACGCACCTTAATGCTTTTTTTATCTTTGCTTCCCTTCAACTTAAGTGTGAACTGACCTTGGAAGAGCTACTCAAAGAGTGATGGAGCATTTCCAGGTGCTATGCTCCTGTTAAAATATGACAGAATCAAATTACAATGAGGTCTGACAATAATGTCCAACAGATATATGGGAAATAAAATAAAATAGAACTGAATATTTGCAGCAGGTACATAAAAAGCAATAACATTGGAACATAATATAAAAATACAAAAAGCATGGTTATAAGAATTATTTTATTAATAATTTATTGTAATTATCAGTGTCCTTGTTTAAGGCTGTGTGTGCCAATCATACCGGCAGTTTTAAATGAAGTAGGAACGAAGCGACCCATGTATTGTTTATTTTGAGTTTTAATTTAATGTGTAGGCTTCAAAAAGGTGAATTGTTTGGATATTTTTTGGTTTTAACTGAACATTATTAGAGTTTTGACATAATTTGCCAGGTAATTCAAATTAAAAGGTAAACAAATTTCTGTTTTGTTTTAAAGACCCCAAATCAGTGCCACCTAGTGGTGAAGAAGGGATCAGACCAGTATAAGATCTTTGATATGGCTTGTGTTATGGCACAAAAAAGCACACTGGGACAAAAAGTGCTTGGAATAGTTAATAATTTTTGGGAGAGGTTTGCCTGTTTTTTTTTTTGTTTTGTTTTTTTTTTATAAAATTTTCACATTTTTTTGTCTTTGCTTTTTGGGGAATCTATGCATTTGTAAGTATTCAGTTTAAAGTTACATTTCATGTTATTTAATGGTTTTACACTTAATATCGGTAAAAAAAAAAATTGACACATGTTTTTCCTGAAATAATAGATTCACTCTTTTAAAAAGCAGGTTACTCCACTAACATATTATTAACTTTATTTCAACATTCAAAGTAGAAAAATGTGAAATCGATTTCCAAAATTGGGTAAATTAATTAGTAACCATTATATTAACTGAAATTAATGTAATAAACATGATTTAAAAAAATATTAGTTATTATATTGCAGTATTCTTTTTATGTTGAAAAAGAAAAAAAAATCAGCAATTTGTTTTCAAGTTACACATTTTTAAGTAAACTGAACTAGTCAGGGTTTACAGTGTAGAGCATGGCCTATACGCACGAGTGAAAGGATTCTTCAAGTTATCTTGAGTAATCCAGTGAGTGTGAGCGAAACAGGATCAAGGCACCGCATGGATGACTCTATGTGACCCCTGAACTTTTAGTTTCTCTGACCAAAGCTATATTTGATCACAGTTGGATTCCCTCAAACCAGAGTGTCTTTCAACTCCGCTCTTCCGCAGACAGATTCTCTCTCTCTGAAGATAGACTCTGGGCCTCAGAGGCTGAATGAACATGCTGTGAAGCATCTTTCTGGGATCTCTGCTCCAGCAGAGATCTGGAAAGGAAATGATGTCACAGCTGCTAAAACACTCTCTCAGAAAGTCTGGTTAGTAAAGAGAGACATATAACACCAACTCAACTCAATACACCCTCTAACATTTGAAAACAACATTCTTACACACTGCGATATATATTTTTGTTTAACATTAAACATGTACTTTGGTAGTGCTATCAAAATTGTATTTGCACTCCCTGTGGCACCCAACACAAATGGACACAAAAATGGACCAGAGCATTCCTATTTCAGTCAATGCAAGAAACAGTGCACATAAAAGACGTCTCCAGCAACGAAATCACTCTTTCTACTACAACAAATATGATTCACTAGATCGTAATGGTAGCCAGGGTTGGGTAGTAATACATCACTTAGTTATTAGGTACTACAAATAAAGTAACCCAAAGAGTAAGTTGATTACTATTAAAAGGAGTAATCTGCAATCACTTAATGACATTTCTGAAGTAACTTACCCAACACTGATGGTGGCCAATCAAAAGCACCATCACAACACTAACCGGCTCCTTCCCCTAAATGTGAAGAAGACATTACATAGAAAATAAATGTTTGAAAAATATGTTCTGACAAAGGCCTTTATTTTCAATTGTATTAGCTACAGCTTCTGATTGGTCAGAGGTTTGTGCTTAGTTTGTGTAAACTCAAGGGTGCATAAGCTTATAGATTGCAATTCAAACCGAGTTAATGCACAGAGGCAGAATTTCAATACAAGACATTAGGAGATGGTATGCTCTTGTTGTGCTGGTGAGTTTAAAGTAGCTGCCTGGATTAAAATATAGTCTGATTTTGATTTATACCCTATGTATCTGCTGATAGTCAAAGGTAGATTTGTGCAGGAGAAATTAGAAAAATTAAATTTCTGGAAAAACTTGATTTAAAGGAACTCGGGTCAGGATCATCACCCTGAGATCCTTATACCTCAGCAATCAAAGGGCTATTTGCTCCTTTAAAAACAGCAATGGATCCGAGATGGACTCCGACTGGAATGACAGATTTAAAGAACATTTTAGAAAATTAAAAAAAAAAAAAAGTTTGGAACTCTCAAGAACCAACGGGCTAAATGTGAAGATCTCTATTGTTTAAACAAACAAAAGGAACGTAATGCCTCTTTTGACAGTTTCTAAATTAGGAAAGAAATACCCCAAGCCCCAACTATTAACATCACCATGTTTGTGATTAACAGAGTTTCATTTTTTGAGGACAATGTGTTGAGGAGGAGTCCTTGTCCTAATGAAATAGCGCTGGTTGACACACACATAATCACATTCAAATAGCTCCTCTTACCCCTTTGTTTGCCCCAGAGTGGTGAGTGCACGCACCATCTCAAGGTTTCTGTTTTAATCACAATATTTCTCGTTTCCCATATTAACACATTTCATTCCATTTAAAGATGAAATATAATTATTTTACCTTGTATTTTGTTTTGCTCCCTTGGGTGGTGTTTGCAGGCCCAATTGGGCACAGTGGTCAAACAGAATAAAAGCTAGAAGGGGCTTTAATTTTTAAAAACGGTTACTTACTGTTCTTAGGCCAACCTGGAAGTGGAAATGGGGACATCAAAGGAAGGGTATAAAATGAGCATTAGCTGAATGTTTGAGAGAGAGAGAGAAGCAAGAGTGAAGTCAAGGGTGGCAATTGTAGTGCCACAGATACGTTGTTATGGCCAGCCTGTTGTAGATGATTGTTAATTAAGTCAGTGCTTATTAAATTTTGATCTTTAGTCACAAATATGTAAAACATAACAATTTCATTTATTTTTTGTACAGTTTTGTTATTGTATATTTTTCACTGCTGGCTTTGCGCAATAAAATCACCTTGCACCGCAGTGCACTCTCAAGTTTTGCCATCATTTGTTTGGTTTTTTAACATCTTGGACCCTCTAAAATGTCCTAGAAGCAGACAGCAAAAACAATGTCTCAACACTTACATTTGTAACAACATTTATTTGCCAAGCTTTTACAAATAATGCTTCAGCTATTTGTAATTCTTTCTTCCATATCATTTGACTAAGACTCTTTTATGATCAGCCATTGTTTCAAGAACGGAGACCTTTCAATATCTCCAGAGTTCCAACTTGTACACAGAGCAGTGGAAACATCTAAAACCCCACTTATACCAGTTTAATTAGCGGTATTTGCATGTTCTTAGAGCCACTCAGTTGTTCTCATACAGTCACAGAGAATAACGTATGCCATCTTTTCTGATGTTTGGTAAAAACACATTAAATGTAAAGATATCAGTTTCTCATTATCCAAATAGCTACTTTCTTCAACTAGCACATATTATTTTCAGCTCAGTTCTAAGCTACTAATTAAAACATGTTTAAATTAGTTTTCTCTCAGTGCATATTTATTCATGCAGACTGAACGATAATGACTATTTATTTATGTCTCGCTACAACCAGTATTGTGACCTTTGGTTTTACATCATAATTTCATCCATTATTTACACCTACTTGCATCAGAATTATGTTTACAGTAACCCAGTACTGCTGTTATTGTAATTTAATGATGGTTACCTGTTACATGGAGAGAAAGAGCATATGTTAAGCATTATAGTGTGCCAAGCAGAAGTCTTAGTCTCATGTAGGATGCTAACTGAGTGAGAACATGTATGAGAACATGTGAAAGCTGATCAACAATGCAGAAATTTGTCTGACCCCGACAAATCAATCTTTTAAACATCTTTTTTTTTTCTTACAAAAATTGGCAATGGATAGCATATAAATGTGCTGTGGTAACATGCATGTCATATGTTAGCCCACGCACTTTAAATGCAGGAAACTAAATATGTCATGCCTACTTTATTTCACAGTACCAACTTAAAAATGATTTATCATACCAGTGTTTTCGGCAGCCATATAAGTTTTAGTCTTTATGATTGAAACTATTTTACTTTTAGTCATATATTGTCAATGAAAAATGTAACAATTTTAGTCACTTTTTAGTCTATGAAAATCGCTAAAATGTTTAGTCTAGTTTTAGTATATGTAGATTTAAAAAAAAAATGCCTATTATGAAATTATTTTAACTTTAAACATTAGAAAATGGGAATTGGGCACAGTTTAACATGTTTTCTGTTCCTCTGTGTGTAGATGAGCATATTGAACAGCTTATATCATATATCAGCCTAAATCAACAAGCTCTTTTATCGAAGCAAATTACTTTGTTTTTGGTTGCTATGGTAGCCATCTTTGTTAAACAATCAAATATGCCTGCTTGCACACCTTATTTTAAGAGCTTGCAGAATTTCTGAAAACACCTATTCTCCCTTCAATCATAATCTAAAAAGAGTGGAGAAAAGGAGCAAGACCATTTTTTGGAGGACTATAAAACAAGAAGCAAACCATGGAAAGCTCTGCCCACAGGAATAAAAGATAACTAAAACTCTTTCAAACATGTTTACCAATGCTCTGTTTATTGTTTTTCTATTACTAATATGATTTCATGCGATATTTAAGCTAGAAAGTCCATTAACCCATAGTGTTGGCCACTGCTTAATTTGTCCATGAGGAGGTCCTGGAGCACCATGAGGGTGCTGTTCTAGCGGCGTCAAACGGAGTGAAAATGTCCAAATGTATCAGAATCTATCCAGGATTTTTCAATAATCGCTTATGACAAACGTGAATTTCATAAAAAAATCAGAGTGAAGTTAAAATGTATTAAATATTCTAAACATTTTTTGGTGGAAACATATTCAGGGTGTGGCACTTTGCAGATGGTCCCTAAGGGATCCTGTCTCAGTTTGATGCGCACACACAGAAATGTTTTTCAGCGAAGGTGGAGGAAGACATATTTTGACAAAAATAGAGTTATAGCTTGTCCTCTACATGACACAGGTTAAACAGAGGTGTCTATATCAATTAAATGTGTTTGTGTCTTGTGCTATTGGGCAGAGAAACTGAACTCAGCTGTGGCCACCAGATGATCTTCCGAAGCTTTTGCCTGTTTGGGGTCCGGATAACCCACTGGTTAAAAAAAAAAAAATTAAAAAAAAAAAAAAAAAAAAAAAAAAAACAGCTTTACCATTTCCTTGACGTTTTACCAAAATGCTAACACTAAGCTAGCTTATTATTTTTGTTTACTTCTTGAATGATGCTCAATTCAATCAAGATGGCCTTGCTTCTGTTGCGTTTCTTCTGTTAATCACTTTCTCTCATTTTTTTCTTTCTTTTTTCTGATATAACTGACAACCAAGTGCCACATCGGATATAGATAAAACAATTACAAAACACTGAGAAAACTAGATATTACACACAAAATTTGACTTGGAAAGGTCCCAAACTGTTAAATTTGAATAGACCATGTTCTGGTGTGGCTGAAAGGCTTGTAATTGTAAAGCAACTTAAACCAGCACAACTCAGTCCTGTTGATACTATAGACCTCATGAAGTGTGTCACTACTGGGCACTCTTGCATGGATAACTGAGTACTCTTAATATGAATGTCAATCGGCATCTGTGCATTTCTGACACAAGCCTCAAGTGGTCAGTCGATGAATTGCAGCTTAAGTTACTTTAGCGAGAATTTGCCACCACATCAAGAAACATTATTGTTTGTTTGTTTATTGGAGTCAACAGAAGCACATTTGTTTTGTTAGATGAGCATATCAAGGTTTTACATTTCAAAGAATCCTGAAGTTGTCCGAAACAATTTGTTCATATTTGGATATTTGTTTTAGAATCCATTTTAAATGAATTCTTCAAACATAATCTATAATCTCTCATAAATACATAATTATTTATAAACATGACATCATAATTAATATTTAGTTAAAAGATTTATGTCCAAATATACTTAAATAAAACTGACTAACAATGCATACATGTACTTAACATAGTCATAAAAAGTAATGAATAAATTTTGGTAAGCATACATTGTAAATAATCAAACAAGCAAAAAAAAAAGTATGTATTCAAACTTTAAAGACTGTCAATTTTGCATAGATAATTAAGTTACCCTTCCTGTCAGCCTGGCTCATGCTGGTTCATCTCTGCAGCATATTTAGCCAACAATGAAGCTGTCGGATGAGAGATTTATCTCAGAGTCAGTTAATATGTGTAAACAAGAGCTCACCAATTACGGAAACACACTGTTTGATAAAATATGATTAACAATCTCATCCAAGTATGTGACATACAGCACAAATAAACTAACTATGCCCGTTTTGCACATTCAACTGTGTCTTAAGACCCCAACACAAAACTAAAGCAAAGAAATTCTAAAGCTGGGATTCTTTTCTTTTCCATCTGTTCTCCACCAATCAGCTGGCTTCCTCAGACAAGCCTGTAAAACTCCTGACACATTTGACAGGCATGTTTTGACTAAGTGCATATGGCAGTCATGATAAATAAAATGCTAAGGAGGAAGCTTATCAAGCAAATAAACTCAGCTCTGCTGATAAGGAAGAAAATGCAAATCCAGTCTGACAGTTTCCAGCACAGCCTGAAAAGAAACGAATAAACAGCCCAGGTATATAAAGCTCCTTCCTTCAGATTGTTAAACATCATAAATCTGTTTGCCATGCTCTGTAACTACCCGAGGAAGTGTTTTTTTTTTTTTTTTTTACTTTCTTTTAGTTCAATTGATATCGCAAGGAGAAGCAAAATAACATTTTTTTTTCAATTGAACTGACTCTAAACTTTTAACCTTTTTTTATTACATTTTGAAATAATAATATAATACTTTTTGTTACAAATATAATCATAAATGGGTGCCAATTTCTTGTTGTAGAAATTTTTCCAAAACTTATTTTTTTACTTGATTTCAAAACCGATTCGAATCACATAAATACATAATTATTCCAAATGGTCCATCTTAAGAAACTTATTAAAATGTTAATTAGATTCATAATCAATAATTGGGTAAATAATTTTTTTTTTGTAACAGGACTGAGATTTTAGCAAAGAAATAGCAAGTACATGCTAAAAAGCCAAATGGTCCACATGAAATTAATCGGTATAATTTCCGTAAGTCGAAAGCAAGTTTAAGAATGAAAATTGCCAATTCATGCAATGGCTCTCAGCAACAACAATATAAATTGAAAAAAAAAAAACACTTTTCTTCAATCATTAAATCTACACATTGTTATTCTAATAAAGGAAAATAAAACAATGACAATAGAATAAAACAAAATAAAATGTACACAAATGTGAAACCTTACCTTGAGAGTGAGCTGATGTGTGTAGAATCCTAATCCTAAAAAATAATCACTCTTGGAGACTCTCGTCTCTGACCTCCTTCTCTTCCTTCTCCCCCCCCTCCTTTCTTTTCTTTCAGATCAGCATGTCTTTTTGCTCAGTCATATATAATGTTTAAGCTAAATAAAGTTGCGTTTTCTGTTACATTTTCCTAAACCTTGCTTTCGGAGTCTTGGTTTAGAATTAATATGGTTTAGAGTTAGTCAAGAATTTGTTAAAATATATAATTAAAAAATGTTAAATATTTGTAAACATTTACATGCATTCACATTTTTTTTGCACATTTAAAAAGCATTTCCTGGACAAGAATCAAAGATTCAACAAGTGATTAATTTACAAAGTGTTTATCACCAAACTTAAAACTTGCTGCTCTTCAATGGCTCACACCAGGTATTATATCATGTAACACACATTTACATTTGAGTCAAACACAGGGGTGTGCCGTTTGTTTGTTTGTTTGATTTTTTCATGTATTTTTTTATTTATTTTTTGCTGAGCTCTGTGTGTTTGTTCTTCTTGTTGCCCAAGGGGGACAGTTGGCAGGCGGCGTAGAGGACAGGACAGAGCATTGGGCTGGTAGCCAACGCCAGCAACACCAGCGCCAATGACTGACAATTAAAACAACACGACTAGACAGGGCAGACAGCTGGGCATTGTGTGTGGATCAGTAGTGAAGGAAAAAAGCTTTGCTGAACTTCAAGAACTAGCTAAACTAAATAAACAGCCCTGATGTTGATTAATGCATGTGTTTGTTTTATTATTACTGTTATAATGTATATTAATTATAGAGACTTGAAAAATTAAACCCAAGTTTAATCTCTATAACATATTAACAATTCATTATTCTTTTGGTATATTAATATAGGGTGGCACAGCGGTGCAGTGGGTAGCACTGTGGCCTTCAAGTTAGAAGGTTATTGATTTGAGGCTCGTCGGTGACCTTCCTGAAATGAGTTTGCATGTTCTCCCTGTGCTTATGTGGGTTTCCTCCGGGTACTCCAGTTTACCCCACAATCCCCAAAAACATGCGGTCAGATTAATTGAATAATCTAAATTCCCCTCAGATTTGAATGTGTGAGTGAATGTTGCCCTGCGATGGACTGGCGACCTATCCAGGGTGTACTAAACATTAGCCTTTCGGCCAATGTGGGCTGGAGATAAGCACTGGCAGACCCACGTGACCCCGAAAAGGGAATAAGCGGGTTGGATAATAAATGAATGTATGAATGAATGTTATAGTAATATGTTTTAAATAAACATAACACTATAAAAAAAATGTATTTAAATTGCATCAAATAGTACTGAGTTGAAAAGAATTCTGCCATTAAATCTCTTTTTAAAGATATAAAAATCCCAAAAATGAAGAGACTCATCTTCAATACATCCATATTTTTTTTTATGTTTTTAACTTATGGAAAAGTGAAAACTGAACTCTCAAAATAAGAGAAGTGGGGATATTAAAACACCCACTTCCCCACGTTGCTTTCCTTGCTGGAGAATGACTTCACACTCAGCTTTTCTCTCCTATTGTTTTTTTATGTGCACCTGTTGCAAAAGAAAAACAATATCATAATTTTGAAAAAGTTAATTTTTTGATTTCGAAGTCTTCAACAACAGGTTGAAACGCATCCAAAGTAAAAAAAAAACAAACTATCTTTTAATGAACCTTTTTTTTACTCAGTAATAAATTTTACGATTTAATGTATCTTTTTTGTGACGCAACATGAGATTGTTTGTTCGAACTGTCTGCTCTCATTGGACATTGTATGTCGTGGGCATCCCCCGAAATGAAACTACTGTTATACTGTTATGGAAAAATTGCATTAAAAGTAAATTATCCCATGATGCTGCCTTATAAGTATGAACCTGTGTCCGAGGAGGACAAGGAGCCAGTTGCTGAAGGCACTCCAAATCAAAAGCGTTTGGAGCAGGATTACTCAGAGGTAAATATCCAGTTACATAAATGTTTTGCCACTTCGACAAATTTTTGTAAGCGTGATGCATCTTTTGTAAGCATGACGTCACACTTTTGAGAAAAAGAATCTGTTGGAAAAAGATTTCAGCGTTTCAACTTTTTTTTTTTTTATTAAAAAATATATAGCTCAATACACAGCACTTTCACATTTAAACTCAAAAACATATGTTCCTCCATCTTAGTGCTATGTTACACACTGCATGAAAGGTCACTGGCCCCCAATGAATGATATCACTGTGATGCACTGGTGACCTGTCCGGGTTGTACCCCCGCTCCTCACCAGAAGTGAGCTGGAGATAGGCACTAGCAGACCCCTGTGACCCTGAAAGGGAACAAGCGGGTTAGAAGATGAATGAGTGATATTAAAATGGAACCAGACACTGCTCAGATTTTATCTGCATCTCATTTACAGGTTTGTTTCTGAAACTTGAAAATCCCAGTATTGCAATAATAGAAACTGTGACCCAACAAGATTTCTAAGTTTAAAGTTTCTAAGCCCAGACTGTTTAAATAATTACAGAAGATGTGTAATCTAAATGAAATTGAAGGGTTTATGTAACATATAAATAAATAGATAAAGGTAATATTATAAAATACAATATTTAAAAATGAAATCGAATGCATTAATCTTATCATGCGTGTCCCATCTTTCATCACAAACATGAGCACACCTACACTGTGTACAGAATCATATGAAAAGCATGTCTAATATCAGTTAAGTGTTTCAACAAACACTTAAATAAAAACAATAAAAGCAATACAATAAAATACAAGTGCACAAAATCAGAAAGTATGGTTGTTATTGTTGTCAGATTATAGATTTTTGAATATATAATGCAGGCCTCAATTCTAATGAGCATAACGCATGTATTGTACATATGTATGAACCATCTCCCCTTATATTTTCACTTGCTCTGGACTGTTTCTCTTTTTCGTGCATCTCTCGTTCATCGTTCTGCTCTACTTACTTCAGCTCACTTTGTAATGGAGATTGGCTTCAGGTTTACGCCTTGCTGCTGCGGTGAGCATAATAACACTATACCTGATGAGTTTTTTTCTCTCTTTTCCACTAAAGATTGCAATTGATTTAAGTGTGATGGCTAATACTGTTCGACATTGTGAAGGAAACGTGGTGAATGTGGTGATAAAGGATTTTGGACATTTGCTTGACACCTGGGTTATCGTGACTTGCTTGCAATGAGCTGGAATGGAGAATTGTGAGGATTGGAAGTGATACAGAGGGATGAGCCTTTGGAAGGGATAAAATGAGAGCGATAAGGAGACAAAAAACTGAATTGTCTAACCTTTGTATCACTGGCTGTCCTTGGTTCACACCTGTAGCCATGTGTTCTGCAGGACGGAGCTGGAAACAGATGGCGACGTGCTGTCCTTCACCTTCATTCTGTGCTGAAAAAAGAGAAAACAACAGTTGACATTTTCCAGACATGGCAAAACTGATTTGTCACCTGTCTGTGTAATAAACTTATATTTGTAGAACATGAGCAACACACACACACACACGCACAACAAACCTAATGCCAATGATTAACTCTGATTCGCTTTATCCTCGCTGGGTTTATTAATGTTTACATATGATTGGTGGAAAGTTAGACGTTATACATTTGCACCTGCTCACCATACGTTTACCAACATGAGCTTTTACAAAGGACTTTTTATGTTTACATCAATCCAAGCATTTGGGAGATGAGGCACATTAACTATTAAGATCAGAGACATTAAACTCAATTTCTGGAGGGCCGCAGCCTTTAAAAAATACATGGGATGCAGCTCATCCAAGCTGTTTGAAAGCTACAGGTCTAGAAAATAAATCCTGCAGGGCTCAGATTTAGATTGTGAGACATTAGGTGCATTTAAATCCATGCTAAAAACACCTTTGTCACTGTGCTTTTACTGAGCATAAATGTCCGAACAGTCCTATCTTTATGGTTTTCATTATTTTTTTACACTACATTTCTCTTTTTTAATCATTGTGTTTTTATCACAGTTTGTCTTTATGAATATATTTATTTACAATTTTTATGTGATGGAGCTGAATTTATTTTTAAAAGGAATTGTTATGTATGTTCCATATGTTCTACTTCCACTGGTCAAACTCTTTGTAAAGTACCTTGAATTAACAAAGTGCTATCCAAATAAACGTGCTTTTGCTTTTGCTACTGACTATTAAACTGTCATGAGCCCTGACAACTTCAGGTCTCTTCTGCTAGAGGTCATATCAGTATTTTGCTTCCTGTCTCTGTATGGTTCGAAAGCGTATGTTGGGGGTACAAATGTACAGGCCAGCTGTCTGCTTGGATGCCTCATGAGTAAACCAGCCTTGTGTGGGGAATATACGACACATAGCTCAATATTATGTCTGTGATATGATATGATATGATATGCATCACAATATTTTACAAAACTATTTTTAACCAACTATTGAAATTGTTTTTTATAATAAACCTGTTTAAGGGCACTTCCCAGGTGGTGAAAGGGAAGGAGAATGAACTCAAGTGCAGCACACTATATAGAATCAACTCTTTTATTTATAGATGAGAAATTAAATACAAAACCTGTGGTAGGGCAAAACCCCAACTAAAATAAAATGGGGAACAAGCTAAAAATAAAATACCAAAACGAACAGAAACATAACTTAATAATCACAGGCAAACAGAAGAACTCAATCAACAATGGTTGGGAGGACAAAGAATAAAGATCAGAGAGGAAACTAAAACAAATGAAGAGCTTGGCATAAGGCTTACCAAATTAAATTTTAAACAGAAATAGACTTCCAGTCCAACTGAAACAGACAATTTGCAACAATGAACCCACACAGGGAAGAGGGACGAAAGGATTTAAGAAGGGAGTAGGCTAACAAGGGAACCGGTAATAAGACGGAGGCAGGTGGAAAACATGAGGGCTATTTAACAAAGACACGGAAGAAAGGAATGCACAGGAGAAGTGGCCAGAATAAAAGGTACAAGAGGGGAAACCCAGACAGAGAGCAAACAGGTAGGGGCCAGAACATCGAGAAAACTACAAAATAAAAGACTAGGAAGAAGGAAAAAAGCAGGGAACTAGAGGAAGAACCTAACAGAACAAAAATGAAAATAAAAAAAACGATTAATGCAAAGGGCTACCACTTTGATACCCTCTTCTGAGTTTATTAATAATTAAGGATATTCATCTCTGCAAAGATAATGATCATGTAATTATTTCTCACACCGAATATGAATTAAATTAACAAGGTAGTAAACAAATAAATATTAATATGTAACACTTTATATTAATGATTTGTCTTAGTGCAAGTTGTTAAATTGAAACGAAAATATATATATATATATATATATATATATATATATATATATATATATATATATATATATATATATATATATATATACAAGTTCAAAACACTTCAAAATGATCACTTCTACAAGAGTCCAAGGAAATCACAACGTCCAATGTACAAATAATAAATCAAATAAATTCAAAAAGTGAGCTAAGATCTTTTTTTTTTTCATTATTAACATTTTAACATACACAATTTTTACATTTTACAAATGCATTGAACTAAACATGAACTGGAAACCAAATCTGGTGTAGGTTTCTTTCAGTTATTGCATGGGAAGCCTGGCATTGCGTGCGGTTTACCAGTATGTTGTACTCTAAGTGAGTATAGAGTTGGTGTCGTGAAATGTCGCTCCATGTTGTGCCGCTTGGCCACCACCACCACAGTCGTCGCGCAAATGAGATAAACATATACTCCTTCCACAGAGGTAAAAAAAACCCTTTACCTCGCATTCGTCGTGAATATTAAATGATCTTTCTATGAGTCTGTCGTTTAATTTTCGCTGCACTGCTTAATTGTTTCGTCGTAGCGCATCATACTGACCTTTCAGCTAGTCGTAGTTCATATTTTTTTATATTTTTTAACATTTATATATTGTCACATCAAGCTTACGTGCAAGTGTCATTCAAACAAGAACAGCAATCATATTAAATTAGACTCAGCTAGCTGGAAAGTGGCGCTATTTGATCTATTTTTATAACAGGTGGCGGGCGACTCATGTGGTCCTCGCAGGCGACAAGATGCCCGCGGGCACCGGGTTGGAGACCCCTGTCCTAGACGATATCTCCCAGTTGCTCCGAATACGAATTGTAACAATTATGTATTGCAATATATAGTGCCACCCCTAGTGGAGAAGGGGTGGAAGGTAGGGCAATGCAGGTTCAGACTGAGTCATGGGTGCTAAGCATCCCTAATATGCATCTAACTTGAAACATTTGCTGATTTCCTCAACACAACAGCAACTGAGATGTGTTTAAATGTTAACCAAATGCCCTGTAGTAGTTGCTCATCTGCCTTTAGATGCATATGAACTGAAGTAGCATCCCATTTTTAATCTGTAAAGTTTAAAACAAAGTCAACCCACTGTGACTAAAGAATGTGACTATTCTTCCAGAAGCACATTTGTGAGGTCACACATTGACGTTATACGAGAAGGCCTGTCTTGCAGTCTCTAATTTAACAAAAACAGTGTTCCATCAGATTGACTCTGCAGGCCACTCAAGTTCTTCCACTCAAGAAGGGCAAGAAGCAGTCACCCAAGCAAGGGATTGTCCAAATTATGTTGATGTGCTAAAATGTTCACTTGAAATAAAGGAAGGTCTATGCAAACATACCATAATACCATCAAGCGATTGTAGAAGTTGTGTCTCTGCTGTTCTATTGGTAAATCTGAATCAGTAGCTTTTGACTCCAAGATGGTCATTCACACACACAAACGCATCTGTTGACTCCACAGCTATCACATGTTGCCTACCACTTCTTAGTCGGGTAGTTATCATATGCCTGAGAGTTGACTGTTAAACATTTAGTGGCAAGGTCATTTAACATCTAGACTTTGTTGCACAGGAAGTACCACAGTACCATGCTCTGATTCACTGAACTACTGACAGTAGCCAATCTTTCACTGTTTTATACACCTGTGGTGATCGGAGTGACTAAAAAATCTCAATTAAATTGTGTGAATACATTTGGCAATAGATTCTCTGTGAATCACTGTAATCCTAACAGAACTTAATATTACAAGATGAGCTTTTGCATGTAGATGCTGTCAAACAATATGATGGTTTCTGGAGATAATGCGACTTTTTAGTTTATGTTCTCAACAAAAAGACTACAGTTTATGACAGGAAAAAAAACTGTAATCATACTGTAGCACTGTAAAAGAGACGCACATTACGTTCGTTGAAATGGAGCCTTTGATTAAATTTCTCGGTTATTATAATTCATGCATGATTCAAGCTCTGCATCTCACAATGAATTTTCGCTCTGTTGAGTTGAAGAAACCTGAAGTGTCAATGAAAATGAGCGGGAAAATTCATAAGATTGGGTCCATTTTTATAAAAGCGTTTAAAATATAATTATAAAATACTATAAAAATATTTATAAAATAGTAATGGTTTGCTCACATAAGTGCAGCTAAATCACTAATATAATGATGTACTTTTGGTTCAAACCGGTCTTAACTCACACGATTCTGAATGTCAGGGACAGACAGAAGATTACGGTTGTTTAATGGCACTTCATATATTCCAACAACAACAGTAGTAGTAATATAAGTAAAGCACTCAGGGTATTCTTGAATATACTCACAAGCCTTCAGGCTAGTGTGTTTTGTCGAGGGAGATTCGATAACCAGGTGAGTATTCTCCAAAGGGAATCGCCACAAGAGTCGGTGAGTTTGACAGGTGAGCATTAGCCACCAGACTTGCACAAGGGAGCACACCGGCGAGGGTGCTAACCGATGTAATCCTCACGGAATATAAGCTATGGATGGAGATCGCGTACCAACTCCAAAACTCTTGGAGCACTCTTGACATCTGGAGGATAACCATAATACAGGAAAATAGAAGGAGGTAAAAAGGGGATCGACATTGGCGGTGGACTTTTAATGCTTGTTGATTTGCTCATGCTTATTAATTCATGTATTCGTTAATTTTAAATTTTTTTCATTATTAATTATTATAATAATTAATTCACCCTTCCACCTGGCAGGACTGCTCATCTCACTGGGGCTCAGACATATTTTTTATTATTATTCATGGCAATAACATTTAAAGAAGTAAGATTGAAGTTTGACTGTATAAAAAAAATGGGTACCACCCAGGCCTAATGCAATACCATCATATATTGGACACAAATTTATTCCCCAACGGGACAATGACTACAAATGTAGAGTAAACGTCATCTTCAGCATAAAAAGAAGAAGAAGAAGTAGTGATGGCATAAAACCCACTGGGCCCTGATCTAAACAACATTGAGTGTGTCTGGGACTACATGAAGAGACAGAAAGAAGCTACATCCACTGAAGATCTGTGTCTAGTTCTCCACACTATTTCATTAAAGGTAGTGAGTGGCAAAACCATTATAGTTAGTACAGTACTGCTAATATAATGTCAATTAAAAAAAAAATAAAATAAAAAATAAAACCTGGGAGATCCTCAGGAGGAGAAGGCTCATGACCCCTTTAAAAATATGTTAAAAATACAGATGGCATGTTTTATTTTCTTAACAACATTAAATATGTTCTAAACTTGTATTAGCCTCAATCTTAGCTATTTTTGTAATGAGACACTAGGGAATTCTCATAAAGAAGTTGTATAAGATTTCAGTGCCAACCCCAATTGAAACACATTGCAATCTTAAAAAAATACATAGCATAAGAGAACTGTGTCTCGTTCCTTTGTATATTAATAACTTTCAATCTGCAGCACAACTCTCAGTGGTCTCTCATATATCTACATCAACACTGCGGTTTTACTCAAACTCACTTTCATTTACTTTTCTTCTCGTTAACAGAAACCTGATCCAGCGCACTAGCACTTTTCACCCTCCAAAGAGGAAGCAGGAGTTTATATACCTCCACCAGACGGCAGTTTAGAGGACCAGCCCTAAATCCTTATAATAACACTGAAGCAATTTAACTGTCAAAGTTGCCATCAGAGACGAAAACCACCTAGGCTAGGGTAACTGGATGAAGTGAATAGGTGAAAGAGGATCCTTATGCTGCTTTACAGCATACAAAGCGCCTATACTTCTCATCTTTCATCTGTTTCGTACCACAACAGAACTTTTAAATTTCCAGTTTTTTCTAATTTACGTCCACCAAGCTCTTATTCTCTCGTTAGCTCGTTCCCATCCCTTTGCAAAAAGCCAACAAAAAGCATGTAACATTCCAGATGTGGCTCAACAGTACCCTACACCAAAAGCACCCTAAAACAAAAGTTTGAAATGTAATCAGTAAAAAGTGCTAAAGTGGATGTTTAAAACAACATTTTACACACTCTAACTTGAGAAAAGCTTACATTATAGTCGCATTGACTGACCTGTGACCCTCTTAGAATTAAACATGCTTTAAAAGGTTTAGTTTGCAGTCCCATTGCCTGGAAACATCTTCTACTGTGTTCAACCAATTGCTGTAAAAGCTGAAAAATATAATAAAAACATTTACAAAGGAAGTGTAATAGAATATGGGAGAGAAGATGGTAAATTGGATCAGGTCATATCAAGCTCTGTTCTCAAAAACATACAAAGTGCCCCATTTATTGTTCCACTTGCATATATATATATATATATATATATATATATATATATATATATATATATATATATATATATATATATATATATATATATATATATATATATATATTATAAGATTATTCTAATACAAAACAAGTGATTTGTTAAGAATCTGAAATAATCAATCTGGCAACCTTGCTCGCTCAGCATCCACACTCTTCTCGGCATCTCAGAAAACATGACAGACATCTTTTTTGGTCTATGCCAAAACAAATGAGCCAAGAATGTTTGACCTTTAGCGGTTTGAATCCTGAACATGATATGTCAGTGAGGGATAGAGGGATGAAGAGAGAGAGAGAGAGAGAGAGAGAGAGAGAGAGAGAGAGAGAGAGAGAGATGGAAGAAACTGAGAGATGTGAGTAATTGAAGGAGGTGTTAAGGGAAGAAACTGAAAAAAAGAGATACACGGGAGAAAATGAGGGAAAGTCAAGAAGGGGAAATGAGCAGAGATGGGGAAAGATAGAGGGAGGATATCTCAAGTCCTTGTTTGTCCGGTGTGCCAAGGATATCTGTATTGATCCAGTAGGGTGTCAATCAGGGCAGTCAATAGACTATTTATGTACTGAGACCTTTGCCTTTGAAATTTCAAGAGGATGAGGTAGAGCAGATAGCCATGATGCATAAAGCAGCAGATTTAAAGTTACTACATGAGATCAGCCGCATTTCTCAGTTCACCTTCACCCTACTTTGAGCAGAAAGGCAGTGTGTTATTCCACATCTCACTTCTGACACAAACAGACACCCCTAATATATCTAACAGTTCAGGGCCAATAATCCCATTGTGCATGGGTCACCACCCACTGACTGCTACTTCATATTATGAAATTAACCCAATACATCACGTCATGAAACATTGACTATAATCCTAAATACATCATAAAAAAAATGTATTGTGCCAAAAGTGAAACTTAAATAATACAAGTATACAACAAGTTGTTTTTTTGCAGGTCTGAGGGTGGTATAGCTATTCTTTGATATAAAGAACCCCTAAGGCTCTTTTTGGTTCTCCAAAGGTTCTTTGCAGGTCTGAGGGTGCTATATAGCGCTTCTTTGCTATAAAGAACCCCTTAAGCTCTTTTTGGTTCGTAAAAAACTGTTATGGCCTTTTTGTAGTTCTAAAGTAGTTGTTTTTAATGTGCCACATACAGATGCTGGTCATATATATCAGGCTAAAGTTTATTTATTTCATACATTTGATGGCTGGTTCTAAATGCACTTTTGAATGTTGAACACTGATCTTTTATTCTTGCTTACAAATGGACTACAAATGGCCACTCATTCTTCACAGGCCACATATTCCCTTCGTATGGACGGCCACCTGTCATGCATGTCTATGTCATTTGGAAGGAAGTCTGAAAGCCAAGCAAAATGCAGATGAAGAATGTTGTGTGTCTAGACACTTTTATTGTCAAAACTATTCTACTGCTATCCTTCCTTGGATCAAATACAGCTATAATAAAAATCACTAGCATTACTGTACACATGATCAGAGTACTAGTTATTGCTTTAAGGTCCTGGACATTTTTTAAAGAAACTTTTTTTTTTTTTGCTTTCTGCCTTTTGTATAATGTCACATCATTGTTGTTTCAGCCCCAGTATACTCTCTTGTCTTAAATCTCTAGTTCTCTCAGAAACTAATAGGTTATTCAGATGTTCTGTTGACAAATGACTTGTTGAAAGCTGCCATCCAGCTGTGATGCCACACAGCCCTCTCTTATCTAATGGAACCATCTGTCTTGTCGATGATGTCATTTCCTGCAGTCTAGATGAGGCAGACAGGAGTTGATAGATAGTTGATTTGATGGAGGGAGACCAAAAAATAGAGAGAGACACAGAGAGATGAAGAGGATTATGTATTTATTTTGCACAAAAAATGTTAAAAAGAAAACTTGATGCTTCATTTGAATTGTTTTAAATGCAGTTTTAAATACGTTGACAAATAAAAACCCCACAAAAAACCCTGCAATTTTTCCTCATTACCCAAGAGAAAAACTATACGCGCAGTGAGGAAAAGCATCTCAGCAGGCACCAACAGTTGTATTGTTTTCTACAAGCATCCATGGTGTTGGCATAAGTGCACTTTCACTTTGTTTCTACAAAGAGAAAATACTTGAGTTGTCAGACTAAAACTGGTTTGAATTCTATAAATCGAGCTTGGTCACTGATTGAATGAAATTAAGGGTATTTGAAAGGAATAAAAGGCTTAAATCTTAAACATGACCATATGAGGGTAATGACCAATTGTCAAGACACCACATCTTCACGGCCCTGTGTCTGAAAGATGTTTTTCAGCTTTTTTTTTCTTTTACTAGCATAAAAAGTGTAAAAAAGATCCCATAAGGTGCAGCAATTGGAAAATTGCATTAATCCATTTAAGAAATGCAATTGTAGATAGTTTGAAATTGAAATCATAAAGTTTAGCATTTTATTGTTTTGATGCACAAGTTTCTTTCTTGTTCATTGTTGTACAGTTTTTTTTTATAGCAATTAACTGTATTTTCAGAGATTAAAAATACATGTATGATGTATATTTTATTTTTTATAAATATTTTATTTATATGTATATTTACATTCTTTTAGGTTTTAGCATTTACATGTTTAGGTATGCAACCTCTTTTAACCACATGGCTGGCGGAGTGAAGCCAAACCATGTCGATCAAAGCCAAACTTTAAAAAATATTTCCACAGATATTACAAAATATTGGCATTCAAAAGTTATCTACACAGTTGACAAAGTTCCATATTTTTTTATTTGTTCAAAAGTTTATTTTAGGTCTCGATGGCTCAGTTTTCCCCTACAAAAACTAAACGGGACCATGTGATTGACAGATATGATTGACAGCTACACTGAACAGAGCTGACTGACTGACCAACTGAATTATCAAATTCATAGAAGTCATTCTCAAAGTCTTGTTTTTGAATTACAAAAAAAGTTGTATATAACAGGCTACATGTGAGAGGGGTGTGTGCAAGTCACGAGGCGGAGCTCTGAAACCAGTTCCATCATTATCAGGAAGTCGCATGTGCACCTGTCAATGGCAGCGCCCAGAACAGCTCAACATTAGCCTCATATTTGCACAATGTTAGTAGGCGGTGTCACGCCGTGACATTTTTCTTTTCTTTATATCTCATTGCTTGTCCACCTCTCGTATCTATATTTTACAATTTTCAAGAAATTAAAAATTAAATACAGACATGTACATATTAACATTATAAGTGTGAATCCCATGCTGAGTGCTTCATAAAAGTATGGGCATCTGATGTAGTGTTTTGTTTACTGTCAGGTATTCATATTTATCCAAAGTCTCCTGTCTAGCCTCTCTAAATTCAACTCTGGGTACGTCTGCTACCTTGATTTTCAGAAACCACTCACTGGTTCGGAACACTGATACTGGTAGGGATATCATCAGATGCATACGCAGCTGTTCAGTCTGGGTGATTTCTTAAACACCCCCTGAAAACACTAGTACCTCTTCCTGTGCCTGAATGAACAAGGTAAACCTTTACAACAGATCATCCCAATTCAGAAAGAAACAGCCATGTCTTGGTAGCTATACGGAGATATGCCGCCTGCAATTACAGTCCTCTTACCAAAATGTTCACAGCCTTTGAAACAGCAGAAAGATCTACTTTACCTAAACACTGGCTTCCCTGAATAGAGTTCTCACCACCAGGCCAGTAGGAATCAGATACCAGGTACCGTATGCTCCCTACACTCTATGTATCAACTCTGAAATGTAAATGTTGAGATGTCTTAGAAAAAAAGGATGAGTACACCCTGTTCTACCTGTTCAATTCAAGGGGTCATGACATGTTGAGCCTTTTAGTGGCTTTTAGGGTGATTTATAAGAGTAGATTGAAAAAAAAAAAAAACAAAGATGTTCAAGAAAAAAAAAACATGTTTGTTTCTTTAAAAAATGGTTTTATTCACTCATTGATGAAGTCATACGAGTCAAATGGTTACCTCAAGGACATGAAAGGGCAGAGTTCCCTCCACCGGACGTGATGCGCTATTCACATTGCAATGCCTTCTCTTGTGATATCAAAAGTGCAAGAGTCAAACAGAAAGAAAGACTGAGCTAACAGCACAATAAATTACATTTGGATACCACGAGGACGCTCCAGAAAATCCTTCTCTCTGATTGGTCTTGGTGTAATGGAGCAATTTCTTTAGTGGCTCATTAATCTACAGTTCTAGTGTATTTATTCCTTCTTCTAGAGATGAATTATAATGGGCTGAAGAGAAAACATTTGGAACTAAAGCCCTGGATGCCACTGGTGGTGAAGGTGCATTAGCCTCTGATTCGGGATTAGATTCTGGCTGATAGAGGTAAGTTTGTATAATGTTTCCTCTAAATGCCATTACAGCGTCGATCAATGTTGCTTTAATAAAAAGTTGATCACTCAGTATTGAAGTTGCTTGTAATCAATCACTCTAATCTCCCTCACATCTACATTGAGAATCAGACAGTAACATTGCATACAAGTAATAAATATGCAAAAACTAACCAATAGGTGAGTAACTAGGGAGTAGTTACAAAGTTTTCCGAAGGAAAATCTCAGCCTATTTCTGGAATAAGCCTGGGCTAGAAAATAAAGAGATTGAATTTAATTTAAATTAAAATAAATACTTTATGAGTGAAATAATCACATTTTCCGTACAATTGAACCAATGTGGACAACATATTATTAAAAATAAAACAAAACCATGATCCTTTTAAGGAAATTCATGACTTTCGATGCTATAGATGAGACCTTGAGTACCTGGTAGAACGGTATAGAACAGCAGAGAGGCCACAACAGTGGGAGGCCCTGTTCAGGATCAAACTGCCAATCCAATTTGAACCAAATATACATTTTTAGGATGTAAGTGTTGTTTACAGTAGATTAGAGATTAGAGTGCATCCTGTAACTCTTTAAATGAGTTATTATTTAATTTTTAAACAACACTGTTTTGTGAGTAGGCTAGAAACAGCCATATAAGCATTCTATGATATTTGCATGGTTGAATTGTCAGTGTGTCTGAGGAATGAAGAGAAGGGGTGGAAGGCAGGGTTGCTTGAGCATCAAGGAATCTATGGCTTAGTTGGCTTAGACACAGGAGCAGTAATGAGCTGAATTGGAGATGCCTGGGCTAGTCTTATGAAAGTTGTTACATAAACAAAATAAATAAACTTTGGGAATTAATTTTTATTAACCGCAAACGTATTTGGAACTTTTGTTTCCCTCTAATGTCATGTCCGTAATACTGGAATTGCCCGCATGTCAGTTGAAATTATGGCAACTGGAATTTTTAGTGTCGTTTTATGCAAAACTGAGCAGTCTCTGCTTATTTTTGACTGAATGTGGAAGAATTACAATCAAACAGAGGATGTTGTGGGGAGGGTTGGTGTGTCTGCCGTTAACTCACTTCTCTACGAGAGTGTCTATATGAGTATGTGTGCTCTTGTGTGACTCACTCTGGGCTAATCAGAGTTTTATCTCTCTCTCCCACTGCCAGCTGCTCCAATCTGCTCTGCAGCCTGACGATTATAAAATTGTAAAAAAAAATGTGAAACATACACTCGCATTAACAAATGTCACGAGAAGCTCGAAATGGAAAAAAAAATAAATAAATAAGCCTGAATCCCTGAAGTCGAGAAAAAAAAGCTTTTGTCTGGTGACATTTCGTTCTCAGGAAGCATATTGAAATGGAAGAATTTTAATTTCGTGTGATTTCAATAAGCGTGTATGGGAATCGTAATTATTACACACTGCTGTGCTCCTTAGAGGCTGTGAGGCTGACACTGGTCTGGCAAGAAGTGCCCAACGTTCTTCAAAATAAATCTCCTCGTCATCCATTTCTCCATTTAACTTAATTACATTCAATTTTTCATTACATTCAATCTTTTGCAACATTTGCCAAAAGACAAAACAATTTATTACATTCTGCTTTTTGTATCCAACATTTTTCATTACAACAGAGAGAGAATAAAAGAAAACTGGCAAAAAAGTAATAACTTTTAAGGTTTACTCTTTCAAAGTAATGAGGCTCATGTTTTGGGTCATTGTCATGCTGGAATACAGAAGCACAATGATTTTTCAAAGCACTGGTCATTGTTCATACCCAAAGCTTGATTGTCTATCATCCCTGCTCAATCCCATGCAGTGTGATTGGCTGTTCCATTTGCAGGACAACATTCACGGTCCCAGTTTTGTTGAAAAAACAACCTTCTGTATAGTTCTGGTCTGGTTTCTAGCTGCTCTTGTGATCAATTAAACTCTTTGAGCTAGGATTTTCCTTGGAGCTCTATATGAGTGAGAGTGACAATTTAATCTGTCATATAAATTAACTTCTCACCCAACTGCTTAGTGGTGGCATTGTAGCCCATTCCTTCCTTGTGTGAGTCTACAATCTTGTCACAGGTAGCCATGGAAATGTTGGTTGGGGATTTGTTGGTTTATTAGATGTAAGTGGTTGAGTGCTTGGTTGGTTTTTTGCTTGAATATGTGGTCATTTGGTTGGTTTAATAGGTGAGAGTGTGAGTTGTTGGTTGGTTGGTTTGTCGGTCGGTCAGCCGGCCGGTCATTCTGTCAGTTGGTTGGTTGGATAGGTAGATGGTTGGTTAGTTGTTTATGTGGGTTGGTTGGGTTTTGATTTGTTAATAGGTGGGAGGGTGGATGGGTGTTTTATTGGTTGGCTGGTTAAATGGGTAGGTGGTTGGTTAAAAAAGTTAGTTGGTCGGTTCACTGGTTGGCTTGTTGGTTGATCAGTCGGTCAGTTTGTTAGATAGATATGTAGGTGGTAGTTGTTTGGTAGGTTAAATAGGTAGGTGGTTGTATGGATTTGTTGGTTGGTTTAATGGTTGGAAGGGTGGTAGGTGGTTGGTTGGATAGGTAGATGGTTGGTTAGTTGGTTATGTGGGTTGGTGGGGTTTTGGTTTGTTAATAGGTGGGAGGGTGGATGGGTGTTTTATTGGTTGGCTGGTTAAATGGGTAGGTGGTTGGTTGGTTCGTTGGTTGGCTTGTTGGTTGATCAGTCTGTCAGTTAGTTAGTTAGATATGTAGGTGGAAGTTGTTTGGTAGGTTGAATAGGTTGGTGGTTGTATGGATTTGTTGGTTGGTTTAATGGTTGGAAGGGTGGTAGGTGGTTGGTTGGTTGCAGTCTCTTTTATGCAGAGCATTTAATGATTCTTAAAGAAGATTCTAATATCTATGTGTTGCTTGAATAAAAGACACATACGTCTCAGAAATATTGTCTATTGGTTGTTGTTCTTTCTCTCACTTTAGGCAAAAAGCTAAATTTAATCCATGTACTGATCAGTTCTTGTAAACACTAGAGGAGATCAAATATGAAACCAACCAAAAAAAAAATCTTATAACAACAGATCTGTCCTTCTCTGTCTCTTTGGGTTATATCTCACCACATCTAGCTTCCTGTGCATTCCATCATGCTCAGTTCAGTTAAATTTGGATGGCTCCATCCTGATTTGGATGCTGCTTTGTTGTCCCAGTAACCTTGTATGGGAGTTGTAATGAGACTGTGATGTAAACTCATCTCTTGGTAGTGCCACATGGGCCACTGCTGAACATTTATCACTCTCCGGCCTGCTCTGTCCAATCCTGCACCGGCCCAGATTGTGCCTAAAGATAGCAGGAGTGTCCGGAACCCCAGAGATACTCTCTCTCTCTCTCTCTCTCTCTCTCTCTCTCTCTCTCTCTCAATTCAATTCAATTCAAAATGCTTTATTGGCATGACTGTGAACAATACAATATTGCCAAAGCTTACATTATATAAAAGTAGTAAAAAACACAATATAATTTAACATAAATAAACATTAATAGTAAATACAACATATGTGTGAACAAATATCAACTCTTAACATTTCTACTAAACATTTACTGTATACAGTATTATAAACATAAATAACATCACATATTTATTATTGTTGCACGTTCACCTGGTGTCTCTTAGTTTATGGCACATCAGCACATATTTGGCAGATATATTTGTTGTTTGTCCCTCTCCTAATATAATTTTAATTTGTTCTACTTCTGTCATGTCTCTGAAGTTCTTTACAATGCGGATTAGTTTATTAATGTAAATATTTCTGATGGATTTATATTTTTGACAGTATAGTAGAAAGTGTGTCTCTGTTTCTATTTGTCCAGAGTTACAGTGAACACAGATTCTTTCTTCTTTTTGTACTTGGGTTTTTCTGTGTCGACCCGTTTCTATGGCCAGATTATGATCACAGACTCTGTATTTGGTCAGGATTTGTCTGTGTTTAACGTCTTTAATCTTTTCTAAATATTCCGCCAAT